>WAAD01003683.1:24699-42588 GCA_013389945.1 Fregata magnificens | reverse complement strand
GTAGAAGGCTTCGTCAACTTCCTCTTCCTGATCAGCTGGCCTGTAGTAAACATCCACAACAGTGTCACCCATATTTGCCTGCCCCTTAATTTTTATCCATAAGCTCTCGATGCGATCTTCCTCCACCCCTAGGCGGAGCTCGATGCATTCCAGTTGCTCCCTCACATAAAGAGCAACTCCCCCACCTTGCCTTGCTGGCCTGTCTTTCCTAAAAAGCGTGTAGCCATCCATGACAGCATTCTACTCATGCGAGCTATCCCACCATGTCTGTAATTGCAATGAGATCATGGCCCTGCAACTGTTATCTCATGGTCATGATGATCTTTGTCACATGCTTCCAGCCAAATTTTTTGTGCACTCCATACCATTGTGCAGGACAGATAAGAAATCATCCCATTCAACCTCAGGAATTTCAGGAAATAAGTGACAAAGAAAAAAAAAACGTTCTGTTGAAAACCATGAAAAGGGTTTTGGGTCTGGGATCATGGGTATCTCCTGGTATGTATTGCTGAGATCTGAGGGCTGTGACAAACTCCAATAAATAATTTCAATTTACTTTTCCTTACTTTTCTAGCACAGAATAGTTACGTTCTCAAACAATACTGTAGCATAGCAACTTCTCATTCAAACTGAAAATTATAGGGGAAGTGGCTTGAGAACTGTACCATAATGGATTTCTTTTCAAAGTAAACTGTAGAGCTCTCCTTTTCAAATTGTGCTTTGGTGAAATTTCCTTTAGGTTTGCTCTTCTCTACATTTCATTTACTTAGTTTCTTTTTAAGTTAGATCACTGAAATGCCATATCCATCACAAGAATACTGCACATTCTTCACATATTTTCATTCAAAATGTGCCACTATTTCTATAAAACAGATGGGGGTGAGCTCATAATAATACGGAAACAAATCTTTCTTTCTGTTAATCCTTCTCATGGATTATATGATGTGGCTTAGAAACGAGGTGCATCATGACAGTTCATTTGTTTCTGCTCTGCATATGAAATTCAAAGCTTACAAAAAATGCCTAAAAGCTAACTTCACAGGATAGAAATATTGAAGAACTAGAGCTACGTGTATCACCCTGAAATTGGGTCTTTGGTTTCATCCTTTTGTGTAGACTTGTCCAACGTTAAATAGAAGATGAAAGCAATATTAGGCTATATGTGAAGATGGTAAAACTTGCCAAGTACCTGCAACTACCACCTAAAAAGCTGAGTTATCAGAATAGTGAGAAGGAAAGGAGGACAAGATACAAAAGAAAACATATCTTCCCAGAAAGAACAGGACTGTGGATGCAAAACTGTCTATGCATTTTAATATGGCCATAAGCAGAGCTCTGGTGTGTCAAACACAACAGAAAGAAGAGACTGCTGCTGCTTCCTAGAAAGCAAAGTGGGTTTTGTTCCTCTTTTGAGTAAGTTGTGTTTGTGTGGTTCATGATAGGGCATGTTATTTGGAGGAGGGAAAAATCTTTCTCAGTGTGTTGCAGTCTCCTTTGCTGGAAGAAGGCTGGAGCAGAGGGGCTGGCTTCTACAGTGCCATCAGTGTCACCAAGCAGGTTAACAAGAAGCTTGTACCTGCTGTATCTCCTAGTTGAAATGTCCCAGGGTTTAATGCACATTATGGTGCATTTGCAGTAGAGGTGTTAGGCTGGGCACTGGGTACAACTTTTTTAGTTCCCTTTTCCTTTTTTAGTCTCTATCTCATCACCCCTGCTGAGGGGGAGGGTATTATACAGTATTCGGGCTAGTGAGAGTGCCGCATGGTTAGATTCACCGCTCTTGATCTAACCTGGATATCCCAGCGCAATCCTGCAGTGGGCAGGGAAGACATATTTGTGTAGGTAAATGTCTCCCACAGTTTGTCACTGAAATATGCAAGTATCAGACTGAAGTTGATCCAGTGTGACTAAAATTTTGTCATAGCTTAACACTAGACTGATTTTTGTTGTTATTGTTGCGAAATAATGGTGGTCATATATAGATCTGAGTCCTACAGGCTAAAATCAATTTGAATTAACATTTTGATTATTTCAGTACGTTTGTATTTTTAAGAAGTTGTTAAGGTTTGCTAAGCAATGGTGTAACAGGTTGACCTTTCATGATGGATTCGAGGATGGATTCCAGGGGAGAAATCATGCTTTCGTTGGAAAGCTAACTCAAGGAAATGGGAAGCTTCAGTCTAAGGGTCAATTTTTGACTTCCTAACCCGTGAGGGAAAATGTAATATTTTGAACATTTTGTTTCGGAAATTACTTGTAAAATACTCCTGGGAGACTTGCATTTGGAGAGTTGTCACCTAAAAGGCAAAAATAGAAATGAACATAAACTTAACAAATTGCAGGAGTTGCTCATGTGCAGGCTGATCACAGACAATGGCTTTCAAGGTAAGGCTTTAGGGCATGTTAGAAAAAGACAATATATCACTTCAAAAATCACCTCAAAGGAATTGTTCACTACAACTGAATACTTCTCAAGTTGAAACAAAGGATCTAATTTCTTATTTCTGTTGCATATATAAAAGCTGAAATAATATTTAGCCCTAATTCACAGCAATCAAAATAGTGTGCCACTTTCTACTTTGCAATTCATTTTATGACACTTGAAAACTTTGTTCTAATTTCTGCCTTGCAGAATTATAAAAAGGTTTTATTTGTTACAGCTCTTGTTCTAGCCGCAGGTGAAATAATGCCCTTAGACTAAGAGCAAGGATGAGATGTAATTTTTGAAAAGGTTCTTATTTTACAGTGGCATTCGGGGTGTTCACAGTATTTCTGTGCATTCAGGACAGAAAAGTAAGGAAACAACAAACCAAGATCACTTAATTTTCACAGTAGAAGCTTTTTGTATAAGGTATGACTTCCTAGCTTTGCCTTCCAAGTGCAAGATAGTTACTTTTAAAAGCTCTTCAAATGCATTGATGTGATTTTCAAATGAATTTGTGGAAACCAAAGGACAATCATTCAGGCACTATTCTAGAGAGATCAGTTGACAAATAAAAATGCAAAAATGTTGTACTCCTGTAAATCCAAAATCAATCAGACAAAAGAAGTCAGCAGTGCCAAATTAGAGAGATGGATGAATTTGGTTCTGATCAAGGAGTTGTTCCATAATGGATAAGTATAGGCAACTGTTTTAATCATAAAATAATGTGCCATCACTAACAGGTTAACATTTGGGGGGGCTTCATTATAATGCCGGTTTGGAATGACAGTCATTATGATATAATTTTACACTACATTTTCAGAGGCATAAGTATCTGCAGGTGCAACGGGGCAGTAGAGAACCGAGGCCTCTTTCATCCTTAGGTGATAAGTATATATGGTTCCTGCACTCTTCTGCTCTGAGAAGGGGCCTGCATAGTTCAGATATCAAAGGGCCAGCGCTTTGCTCTGTTCAGAGGAGGTCATTGTGAGCCTCGCTTGTGTCTAAAGAGTAACAATGGATATTAAGAAAATAAAGGTAAATGTACATATGCGGGTGGGCAAAAGAAAGATAGTGGCATAAACCAAAGTCCCAACTGAAAAGGCTTTAAAGCCCTAATTTCTGGTTTCCTGCTCACCACCCTGGCCACAGGCTGCGTCCCACAGTTGCAGAGTGGCCGTTACACAACAAGAACCACAAAAGGTGACAACAGAGCGGCAGTGTTGTGCTGGCCAGGGTGTCCACATGTGGTGACACCGAGCACCCGCTTTGCATGGTTTTGCACCAGATACTTGTGTTTTGGGAAGGAGCAGGGGGAGGGAAGGGAGATGCAACCATATGTTTTCTGTGTTAATATGTGTACCACTCAAAAGATATGATGGATGCTGGGCAGGAGCTGAGATTGCATCCACATCATTCAGCATGTCAAACTATTCCTCTGAAAAGGGCATTTTGGACTATGTTGTTCAGAAGTCAGGCATTGTCAGGCATCTACAGGCCTTGTTTGAGAGCTCTGCAGATCTCATTTTGAACATGTTTGTTTTAAATAAGAAACTGAGTAAATTCCTATATTTAGCAGCTGACTAGGCCCTCTGTTTGCCGTGTATTTATTCATATGCCTAATTATATTCCAATGATTACTTCCTTTACAATTATTGCAAGTACTCATGTAATAAAGTTAGTGTATGTGCATCTTCAAGAGTAGGGCTTAAATATCACTAAATTGTTCATTTCTCTTCCCAACTGTTCCCTCATTATTCAAGCTAAATAATATGACAGAGTAGAAAAAAAAAAAGTAGTAAAGAAATTAAGTTTTATAACAAGAATCACACCAGTTACTGCTTTATAGAGGAGGAAAAGGAAAGGTGGGGGGGAAGGAGGAGGAGGGAAACTTAGTTGCTGATCTAAAAACCTATAACCATAGTGCTGTCACTGCCACTGTTTCATTCTTTCCAAATGTCCCTTTTCTGATTTTGACAAATGCAAATCTTGAAACGTGTTTTAGAAAAACAGGGTGGTTTTATTTTCCCTTTAAAGAAAAGAGATCTTGTTTTTTAGAACTTCTAGAACTGCCATTTTCAGGAAAACAAATTAGTTGCTGCAATTAATGCAAAAAAAAAAAAAAAAAAGCTTTGAAAAGTACTTTCTGTTGCCTCTGTCCTGTTTCTTGTTATTCCTTAGAAATGTAGACGCATCCTCTCTGTTTAGATCCACTTTTATTTCCACTAGTAGTTTGTGGAAAAATCTTCATTTTTTCTATAGTTAAAAACTACATTTCTGAGCTACAGATTTTAAAATAAAGTTATTTTTTATACTTTTGAACAATGAACTTCCATTCTGCATAGTGTATTTTTGAGTGCTATAAAGTTTAAAAGGGTCAAATATGGAGTGTGTGGAAAAGCAGTAAGTTGCAAGTAAGTGGAACTGCTGCTTAAAGTACAGATTCATTCTGTTGGATGCAGTTTCTGAATGTTATGGATTATGATGAAATGCTGTTTTGGATATTATGGATTAGAATGAGAAGTATGTTGACTAGATAACAACACTGGAGCTTCAACGGTTAAGTCCCACCCTTTTTGGTGCAAGGGAAATACCTGCCTAGTCTTAGAAAAAGCACAGAGCCCTGTCTGCTTATCTAGAGATTAACAATCTGTGCTGAGAACTCCCCTCTGTTGTGGTGACAGAGGTTGATCCATTGGAAGGTTATTGCTCAACCAGGAGTCTGCAGTCATCTACACAATTCCTAAGTATGATAATATGGAACTGCCAAGAATTTTATAGCTATGAATGTGCATTCATATAAATAACACCTGAGGTTATGTCTCTCTAATGAAGGCATGTGGAGACAAGGCACACAAATAGTTAGGTGTTGGCTTACTGTAGTCATGCAGCTTCTTTAACACGAAAGAGACACATGTCTTTTCATAAAATATTATAGAAGTGCTTTTCTTCTGAGGTGCTATGCGAATAAGAAGAAACCAAGTAAGTGCACAGGGGTAGCCCAAGTTCTCATAATGAAACAGGAAATGAGAAGACAGTACAGCTGAGCTATGAAAAACTATGGAGAATTCAGAAAATTGGTGTTTCTTGAAAAATTATTCCTTTTTACTGATGTCATTGCTGGAAGATGAGCAGGGGCCCAAGGAAATTAAGGAGATTTTTGTGGATTCCTGCTTTCTATGGGGATTTTGATGCTGCCAGTTGAATTGTAACAGTGAGGCAGTTGCTACCAGCAGCCTGCTTCAAAAGAGTAGGTGCCTTTGGCATTATTTATACGAGGGAGACTTACAGCCTGGCTGGTAATTTGGGGGTGAGGGGAGAAGGAAATATTTGTAACCTTCTGAAGGGCAGACATGACTTCTGGGTTCGTGATGCTTCTTCAGTTCCTGAGGTCACAACTTGATAAGACTGGGGCTAAAGAACAGATAGCAGCCTGCTGGTTTTAGGCTCTGGTTTGGCAATTACACATGTTCCAGCAGCACATAAGTGCATAATTATGAGCATGGAACTAAAGAGTGTCTCTGTGCGTGTTCATCCTGTTTGCCCAGTGCATCATCAGTTGATTCAGTATTTTCTGAATTGTGAATTTTATATGGATTTACTGTTCTTGAGATTTGAAGGAGTGCACGTATGAAATTGCTGAACTCCCCCACAATGGAGTTTTAACTGTCATTTATCATCATGGTACCAGAGGAATAAAGGGGAGCACATTTGAAATAGGGTGCTTGGGAGAATTATAGAAACTAAGATGACTTCTAAGCCAGGAACATGGTAGGAATTGTAATGAGAATGGTATTAGCAGATACATGGAAAATACGGAGTTTGCAAAGGGACATCGCACCTCTTGGAATTCTTTCAAGCAGGCAACGAGCCTGTAGGTAAAAAGGTGAGTCAGTTGTCATAACCTCCTTGGATTTTTCAAGCTGCTTTGGGCCCTTGAGAACTTAAACTGGTATGCAATAAAGTGAAGATCCTTTTGTAGATTAAGAGCTGGCTGAAGAAAAGGAAGAAAATGGGAGGAATACCTATTTTTCACAGAGATCCCAGAGTCATGCATGTTGTCTGCCATGTTTAAAGACCTAAGAAGGGATGTGTTAGGGAGATGGTGTTTGCTGCCTCTATAAAATTATTTGCGGGACAAAACTAAAGCTGTCTCTGAAGAAAAGTTTTGCTATATAAATGACTGAGAAATAAAATAGCAAGGCTAAGGTCTGTACTGTACAAAGCAATATGCTTGAACTAAAAAATGGACTCTGAATTAATTTGTATCATTCAAGATCTTGGTCTTCCTGTGGTAAGTTTGCTGTCATCTCAGTGTTTAGTAGCAGTCAAAAAGGGACAGACAAACAAGGAGTCTGCTGTGTGAAAACAGATGACTGAAGTGCGGTATGACAGAAGTTTATAAAATCATGAATAAGATGACTAAGGAATGTTCATTCACTTATGATCGTATAATACAGTGGGTATACAGTGAAGTTATTGGGTAGGGAGTTTGAAGCAGAAAGTCCCTTTTCACACAGTACACAATTTAATTGCATATCTTGGTTCCACAGTTGCTGTAGAGGCCAATAATATAATTATAAATATAAATTAAATTATATAAATTAGAAATTGTCAATAAATACAGTGGTCTGAATGAACCCATGGACAAAGAAAGTCCGTAATCTGCAGGGTACCAGCAGGAAAGAGTAAGGGGAGCACTCTGTTACACACTCTTTCAGGTGACTACTACTGACAACTGTTAGGCAGGATATTGAGCTAGCTGAACTTTTTTCTGAGTCAGTATGTCTGTTATTTCATAAAATTAAAATTATAATTTTATAATTGTAATTGCTGGGGAAGGAGGGGAGTTGCAGCAGCTGAAACTCTGCCAGGGTCCTGTTGAGACTTCCTCAGTATTGGTCTATTAAGAAAAGTGAATATTTGCCCTGTCCCTTCAATAAATCACAGCTCTAACTTTGAACTTCACAGATTTCAAGATTTGGAGAAGGCCAAGAGTCCACCTGTGAGTCCCTAAAACATCACAGTGCCTCCTGCCATTGCGCCCCTGGAGCTGTGTTGCCAATGAAGCTGCGTTGCTATTAATGAGACCTTCCTAGCTGTGGCTACCTCTTGAACGCCTCCACGCTGGGAAAATCCCTGCAGAGGGTGATTTGTGGTAAAGGTAATGCAGTCTGTCTCTTTTTGGGGTTAATCAAGAAACCTTCTCTTAGTCTCTTCACAGGCCCTGCCCCCTCTTTCTCAATGGATCTTGATCTTTGGGATAAAAATAATGGTGCAACAGAGATTGCTAACATCTTCCCTCTCTTGTGAGTTGATTGTGTGGGCATATGTTCTAGTCTTGATTTACTAATCGCAGAAAAAAATCATACTGTAGCTTTGTTGAAACTTGTCTTGCAAGATACTAAAAGCTGCTGTTGACTTACTAATAACGAAAAAAAGAAAGAAAGATCTGGCTAGGTATTAACCTCATGCTAACCAGAGTAAAACATTCCTTGTACTGAGAACTGAAAGTCTTGTGTTTCGTGATGCCAGAATAATAAAGAGGCTTGATACTTAGATTTTTTTTATTTTTATTTTTTCCCTGACTCAGGGTGCTTTTAAAGTAAAAATTTACAGATGCATTTATCTTAAAGTATTTTGTCCTGGAGGCTATTTGTTACACTAAGTTTTTTTTACTTTTTTCTTTTTTTCCCCTCTAGCAAAGTGTCATTGCAAAAAATTCTTCTTCTATTGCCATTACAAATAATTAGGAAGAAATCAAATGCCTTTTCAAAGGAGTGTTGTGCTTGTTCTACAACAGAATCTTACTAGAGATGTTTATTTCTGTTGAATGTGTTCACATTCAGTTTTATGTCCTGCTGATACAGCTCTTAGCTTATGCTGGTCTGACAAAATAATGCTTTCAGTCTTCAGGTGTTTCTGCTCCATTACCTCGATGTTACTATATCACTATATTATGATGATGATATTGCAAACAGCTCTCCAGCAACTATTCCATAATGCCACTGATATAGCCCAGTCTGCTTACATTTTGGAGCTCTGAGTCACAATGTTTGGACTACTGGTTTTTATAGTGTTTGAAAATACTTCTCTTGCAAGTGCCCTGTTATGAGCATTACAGTGTGGGTCTATGCAAGGCCAAGGTGTACACATTCTGCAGGAATAAAGATTATTCAGATGTTCCAGAAAGGATGAGGAAGTGTTGGATAAAGAAAAATACCAGGAAATGTGGCAAGGGCTGTGGCAGCCTTGTCAGAGCTGCTGTCTCTCTGCAGAGCGCAGTCCCATACCATCTGGGGCACACCAGCAACATTCAGCTGACAGTGTGTTCCCATGCCCCTTAGCAAAAGGCACCTTTAGCCAGCAAAGCAAGGAAGAGCTTCTGAGGGATTCACAGAGGGCAAGTCTGTGACAGGGTGGAGATACTTAACATACATTCATGACCTACCTTGAGGTACTGGAATGCAGGCTCACTATGGCATCTGTAAAGATATATGTATATATATCATCATGGCCAGACTGTTTTTAGGCACCCAATTTATTTCAATACATTGTGTGATGTTATCCACAAAAGAAGAAAGAACTCAGGTACTTTACAAATCAAGTGTATGTTAAAATAGCTCTCCCAGTGGACTGTAGCATGCCGCTTTCTTTTCTCCTTTGTACCTCTAATAGCAACAGACTACATGTAGATAGGGAACAGGACACTGTAGTTGTAAGTAGCAGATCACCTTATGATTACGTACATGCAGCAAGAATTACAAAGTAACAGAATGAATACACTGAAACTATGCAGCATTCCCTATCATAAACTTCAGTAAAAAGCTGCTGTTCAAATTGAAGTAAATCACAAATATATTTTCTATTACAATGAAAACAAAATTGGAATAAGGCTATGCACGCAGCAATACTAAGCTTGTACAACAAATTTATCGAGAAGTAGAACTGCTGCTAAGCAATGGGGCAATTTGATATTAAGACTACATAATGCTATAGAACTATTATTTCAAATGTACTTCAAATTTTATTGTCTACAATAGAGTATTTTTATGTTCCTACTTTACCACAATGTTTTGGCTTCTAGGTAGGGCCAGTCTGTTACCCACACATCTGGGGAAGCCTTCTTAATTGACTTAAAGATTAATTCCTGTGCTTTATCCATACTTGTGCTTCCGCATGTAGGCTATGGTTAATGGTTATGCATATCTGCAAATTGACTACCTCCTGTAATAGCTTCTTTTTCTGACACCAAACAGATTGTTGATGGATGCAAACTTTCCCCATAAGATTGATACCCTGATTCTTCCCTCTCAAAGCAGCTGTCATTTTGGCATCCTGAGGCTGAAATAAACTTGGCGTGCAGCCTCAGGAACACAGGATCCAAAGGGCTTGCAGTCACTGCTGACAGGCACAGACTTATACCATGACCTGATCCCACTGTGTGGTGATTGCCCTGCCATGTGCTGTTGGTCAGCAAGTGCTTGTAACATCTGTTGATTGTTGTTTATTGTCTGCAGAACACTCATCTGCTCAGATTTCTTTTCTAGCTGCTGCACACCTGGTGGATATGGTAGCTGTATTTCCACAAATACAGACAAATCAGTTCCTTCTCCCAACAATGGTCAGTCGGCTCCAGGGGTGACGGTAAAGGGCTTGAAAACTGGCATGTTGAAGGTTGGAGTGAACAGAGAGAACTCCTGGAGTCTTTAAATATTATGTGAAAATGAAGTGATGAAGTGGAACAGAAGGAATTTTTTGACACTGAACACTTATTCTCTGATAAGTACAGCTGCAACCCACACTGTACTGCAAAAATTCCCATGGACAGAGAGTCAGAAAGCGTCATGAGGGACATTAGTGCTTACCTACAATGAAGCATGCTTTTTACTAACACAGCGTGTTACTCAAAGGATGGGGACTGTCAGCCAAATGTGCATATGTTCTGGTATCTCAGCTCAGCAGCTGATAGCTGTGCAGAAGTGAACTTGTGAATTTTCAGATTTAGACAGGGCTTTTATAACAAGGCAGAAGAGGAGTGAGAATCCAGAAACCAGATCTGGCTGTGGGTTCTGCTGTAGCTTTTCTCTGTGATACTGGGGCACTCTCTTGCCTAAGTAGTCCATCAATCTTTTCCACTTGGAAATGGAGATTATAATACTGCCATACCTCACAGGGGAAAAATGAAAATGCTTTGAGATGGTCCTTTATGTTCTGCATGGAAAACACATCATTTCTGTAGAATAACTGCATTTTATTTGATTAATGTTAAGAACAGATCCACAGTAAAACGGGTCAGTGTACCTTTATTTGCACTCAAGAAGCAAATAATAATGCTTTGATCTAACTGCCAGTTATGTTGCTGAATTGCTTAACAGTGGACCTTGATCCTTGGCGGTGCTGATTGAGTGAAATGCATGCATCAGTTCCTATTACTGAACTTTTCCTAAAGTCAATGTGGTCAGAAATTCACAGAAGTTTACGTGCTTGTATGCTGGAAAACATACTATTTGTCTGGTATGTACTAAAACCACACACCCACAAGTAAAGAAAGCAATATATGTGTGCCGTGCAAGAAATGGTAGGAAAGGTACAGCCCTAGTGAAAACTGAGAACACCTGTCCCTGACTGTATCACCTTCCTCAGTTGTTCATGTTCCCAGATGTATGGAATAAGCTTGGCTAGGTTTGGGATGTTCTCTTTGAGACTGCTGGTGTGAGAGAGACATAAATAAACAAGGCAGAGAACTCCCAGCACACCTACACAAGAACTGTTAGTTGCAGTTGAAGAAAATATACCTAGTTGTTATAATGTGTATTTTAGAATAGTTCCTCTTATCACATAAAACTGGGCTTGTTTAAATGTGAATACCACATGAAAGTTCAATACCTGATTTTTAGAACTCAGAAAGAAAATTTCTCCTGACAGAATTAATCTGGAGAGAATGACCAAGCACATGATGGTCTGAAAATAAACATTAGAGTAGTTACAGTGTACGGAAATGTGGAAATGTGTTTGTGCCATAAATCTTTTGCCAATTTATGATGTTATTGGAATAATCATTTAAAACTCAGTGCTTTACATATTGATTGCCTACAAGGCACAAATCATTTTGCCTTTTCCTAGGAAGGGCACTTGAAATTTAGATGTATAGAAAGATGGGGGAAAAATAGAAAACCGAATACACAATGAATACAAAATTCAAAACTGCATTTGAAACCTTTCCAATACAATATAAAAATTTGCAGTTTCATAATTAATGAATGACCCCTCCTTCCTTGCCGCAGATTTTAGTTGTTTGTAACAAATGAACAAAAGAACAAATCACTTGAAGTCAGCGAAGCCAACACAGCAGCTTCCATAAAACCCTTTGCCAAACTGATTAGATTTGCAATTCACTCACTAAGCCTGCCTGGTCATGGCACCATCATGCTATGAATCTTTTCATTGAATAAAACTGGAATTGCAGAGGAACTAATTTTTTTTTTGTATGAATAATTCTGTAGTGCTTGTTTAAACATGAAATTGTTCCTGATTAACTCATGTGTGAGCAGTCTTATTCTGGAATTAAAAAAAAAAAAATCTTCTTCCTGTTAAGCTTAATGTAGTTGTTTAATGATTAAACAGAAGCAGTTAATTGGAAAGTACTGCATCTGTACTCACACTTTTTCCTTTGGTGGATGTAAATGGTTAGTGGTTGGATAAAGAAGTGGTATTTTTAAATATTCTTCCTTGGATAACAGATTTTCCTAATTTGTTGATTTTCTTAATTTCTTGGACTAAATGAGAAAGTGAAAGTATCTGATAGTTTTTGCATGTAAAATAGCAGTACAGGTAGATTGGCATGAAGGTAGAAGAATCCTTTGTTTCTGTATAATAACTTACGAAGCTCCAGAAACTAAAGGTTGCATTGCTCAGCAGGGAGCTTATGAGAACCACAGTGTGTCCTCAGCCTCCACATAACTGCTATTCACACCAGGCAAAGCAGGGCGAGAGAACAACCTGATTTTCATTCAGACAGTAGCTCAAATCCTGAGCCGACTGGGCCTTTACAGACTTTATTTAGGATTTTTTTTTTTTACAGCCTTTGCATAATTAACACTTGCATCATTGTTAGTGAGCACATTAGCAAGTAGGACCTCATATAACAAAAGATTGTTCACTATGGATTGATTTAAAAGACTAACATTAATTAAAACTGTATATTGTCCAGAAAAGAAATATTTTTAAATGGTGATCCAAAAAAAGTAAAAAAGATGACTGTGGTGCTCAGTTCTGCCTTGTCCAATTTGTTCTTCAGAAATCAGGATGTTAATCTACAGAGAAAAGTGAATACATTTGTTAGATTTATTTTTATTTAAAAAAGAAAAGAGAGAAGACTTCTATTAGCAAAGAAAAAGTAAAGAAAGTAGAGGAGGCATATTTCTGAGGCTGCTAGCTTTAGACCTTAACCAGAGAAGCAACCTCTGCTGGCTTTGTCTGTAGTGGTCTGAAAGCCATGTTTAAACATGTCTTGAACACAGGTGCTTGTTGAATCAGTGGCAGACACGGTTTGGTTGGCACATGTGAATGAGGTGGCTGTAATACTGAAATTGTAAAATTGTCATAGGTGGTGACTAGCAAAAAAACTTACATCTATTTAAAAAAAAAAAAAGAAAAAGAAAAAGATTTCTTTGCATGGTTCTTGTCAATCACTGGAAAACTCTGTGCAAACTGACTGGGCTTTACCTCCTCCATGGAAGCCAAACAGCCAGCTGGCTGCCCTCACAGCTGGGTCTGATCCAGGACCTAATGCGGGGAGCAGATGTAACAAGTGTGGTAAGGACCAAGCAGCTGCTTCCACTAGTTTGCTGCAAGGGGAGTTGGGGGGTCTCAGCTATGCTGTTACAATAAGCTAGATAGTGACCTAGAGACCAGATTCCTCAAATGACTGTAATTCCTGGTCTTGTGCTTTGCAGACTCTGTCCCAGGGCCAGGTCCTGTGTGTCCAGCACCCAGTGCAGCTCTTAGAGGTAAATGCTATCAAGGTCGTGTGGAGTTGTGCTTTGGGTGATGGCCAAAGACTCTTTAGTCAGAGTCTGTGTGAGCTAGGAGAACAAAAGTGTTTTGTGCTGAACAGTGATTGGTTTTGGCTCTTGATGGAGTTAAAATGTGTTCCGTGAAGGTTCATCTTGCTTCCTGAGTTCCTGGGGAGAATCTCCAGGGAGATCCTATGAAATCTTGCTTGTAAACCTTCTCTCTTCCTCCCCTGCTCGCTGCCAGCACCTACCCAAGAAATACCTTGCTTACTTTTTTAATCTCCTCTGCTAGCCTATAAGCAATGGTTGGCTGCTTTGGCTCAAATTGGCTGGAAGAGGCAGACATTGAGGGAGAGTTGGCTAGAATTGCCCAAAAGTTTGCATCTGATTGGGTTATGTCTCTCTGCCCTGGTGAACAATGGTACAAGACAAGGAAGGTTTCACATGCAGGACAGTGTTGTAGATCAAGGAGCATGCATGGTATAGATGGGTCTGGGACACAGTGCTACAAATTTCACCCATGGTGATGTAAGAGATTTGGGGATGTATATGTCTGGCTGAAAGAGCCACAAAATGGGGCTGCAGTGGGGCCTATGATGTATATAATGATGTTTAAGCTTAGGCTGCCCTTACTGGGGGGGGATCTTACATGGTGGTGTATGTAACTAGTGAATTAGAATAGAGGCATACGTTCAAAGTGACTGCAGTTTTATGCCTTAGTTATCAGTAATTTTGAAGGAACATCCTTAATTCCTTCCACAGCAATCCAAATTATGGGTGTTTCGTTGCCATTTGTCACTAGCATTTCTCTGATCTCTGCCTAGCTACGCTCATAAAGTGCCTCCAAGTGTGTTTACAAAGATGTTTACTCTCCAAACAGTTCAGGCTGGTCATTCTGAAACTACTTAAGGAATGTACCTGACAACTTGGGTGGAAAAATATTCCCTTGATGTAAAAGACTTAAAGAACTGCTATGTAACACTGGTCACAGTGTTCGCCAAAATTCTGAGTCTGGACTGAAATATTTTTTTCAACTCGCATTTTTATTTGTGTAATATTTTGTATGTTATACTGAAACATTAAGTTAAAGCCATGACACTAAATTTTAAAAACTCAGACTTAAAGTTTTTAAACCTGGAATATCATGTCAAATTCTAAACAGTTTGTCTACAGAGGTAAAATATTTTTACTTTGCAAGCCAGTAGAGAACGGAAG
The DNA here is from genome assembly GCA_013389945.1 of Fregata magnificens. NCBI lineage: Eukaryota > Metazoa > Chordata > Aves > Suliformes > Fregatidae > Fregata > Fregata magnificens. Next base: position 27,933 of record WAAD01003683.1, on the reverse strand, counting down.
AATGATGTCTATAGCTGTTTTAGACATAAAAGAGGAAAAAAAAAAAAGTTGTAAGAACATAGCAACATCTTCATCTGGAACTGTAGTTAATCTGACTTAAATATAGCAACAAGTAAAAAAGCTGCATCTTAGGAATCTTTCTGAAAAGATGGTAAAGAGAGATTGAGACATTCTTAATTCAGTTATAAATGATATAAACACGATGAGTGTCAGTTCTGTATAATTCAGAATACCAAGTGTGTAAATATAACTATTTTAATGCTCTGGTTTCTAGACTGTTCAGAGCAAAATGTTTTGCTTACATGGTATTGAACAGTCTGTCTTCCTTACCACTTTAAGCACCTTTATCTCCTGTGCTGCTGTTTCTAGTCCTAACATCATTGTTAACAGAGAACCAAGAACAGCCATAGAGGGTATACTAGCAAAAAAAAGTCTGATAGCTTGGCTGCATAAAAATTCAACTGTTTATTGTAGCTGTTGAGATGCATCTGTTCAATAAATGTAAATAATTTGGAGAACATGCAGTTCTAAAAATGGTATGTGTATTGCGTTCAGGAGAAACCATTCAGAAGGTTGATCCAGGCTGCTAACACTTAAAACTAGTTTATGTTTCTGAACTGAAACAGCTCTATAGCTTTAGAACTTGCACAGTGAACCAAACCTTTTTGGCCTGTATCATTTTTTCATCTGGAATTACATCAATTATAAAATCAAGCTTTTTTTTAATGGAAGGGGATGTTTACATATTTTGGCTTTTCAGGACCATTTGATGTGTTGCATTAGAGCTGCACAGCTGAGTACCCACAAGTTGTATATTTCTTTGCGTAGTATGTTTTGTTCATATAAAAGTTCAGAAATGTAAAGCATTGTGCCTTGCCTTCCTTCTAGGGAAAGCCTGAAATGTCTTGCCAAGCTCTAGCTTTTCCATCCCACCTCTTCTGTTTTCCAGAATTTTTTTTTTTTTTTCCCTTTGTAATTAACTACACTGTTGTATGGAGGAGGAGAGTATTGCTGGCACTAAGGCTTGCTCAATATGTAGACGCAGCAGGTGAACACCTTGTAGCCCTTTGGCCCAGTATCAACACACCATTAATAAGCAGACAGCTTGAAAACTCGGCAATAGCAGAGTGTTTGTCACAAAAAAGAGACAGCTTTGATCTGGCCATTGCCTTTCTTAGAATCGCCCTGTTATTATGCATAGCAGAGTACTCACATTTAATTGGTCGTCATACCTAATCTTGGTCCCCCTTTATACAGGGATGGTACAAAAGAGGAATTCCTGAAGTACATGTTAGTTACAGATAACCCGCAGCGTGTTTGTTTTGGAGGAAGAGCAAAGGAAGGAAACTGACTTTTTTTTTTTAAAACTTTTTTTTTCTCTCCTCGTCTAGAGCACATGAAAATAGTACAAAATGATGAGAGACCATCCAAGGTAACTACAAGCTGTTCATGTGCAGTTCTGCTCCACCCTGTATACGGTCTATTTTTGTTGTTCCTGCTGTGGTCACTTGAGACAGGTTTTAATATAACTATGTCTTGGAATGCTTGTTACTGCATCTGGAGATGAGAAAACTCTGTCTCCCCTCAGCAGCCGCTGTGGATAACAACAAACAGGTACAACATGCCCAGGCAGCGCTGGTTGGAAGGAGGGAGGGAGAGGGAGAAGTCAGACGAACCTAACATGCCAGTACCATTCAGATGGCTCTGGATGAAAGTATTTCTGTGACTCCTTACACAAGTTATTGAGTACAAGCATTACTTAAAAAGTAACTATAGTTACTGTAAGGGTATTATAAGCATGCAAGTTTAAATGGTCCCGAAGGGCAAACTGCTAAGACTTTGGTACAGACCTCAACGCTATTTTAAAAGACTTGTTTTCAAATCTTTACTAATTACTGTGAAATACGTGGATTGTAGTAAGCCTACTTTCTTGTAATTAGTCTGGGACCCTTCCCTCTTACGGTCCTTTAGCGAAACCGAAGGGCGGTGTTTATGTCAGTACAGTTTTCTGCCGTGGCAGTGACTGTGAAGTGATTGAACACTGGATTAAGACTTTGAATGAGTTGGGCATGAAGAGCATGCAGGGAAGGACTGTATTAGCAATAAATATCTGGCACCCTAATTTAACAAAATGTTTTGTTTCCACATTAGATGCACATTTCTGGTGCATTTTCTCTTCCCTTTTCATCAAGGGTGTTTTGGACTTGAGCCAAAGACTTGTCTGTACATGGAGTTATCCTAGAATAATTACTCTGGAAAAAGTAGCCTGGATTAACTCTATGGGAGCAGAGTATTGTTCCAGAAGGAGTTATTTGGAATATCAACGTATTTGAGTGCTCTGCCTCGATTGCTCTTTTCTCACTTTTTCTGGAATCTCATGTGTGAGAAAATAAGCTGCTCTCTTCGTATCTTGGATATCCGTAGAAAAGAACAGAGTATTGTCATGCTGCTTGGCACTCATGAGGTTTTAAAACCTTGCATCCACTTCCCTGAACCGGAGCGCTAAACCAAGACTCTGTTACAAACAGATTGAAACCTCTCTCTCTCTTGGGCGGATGAAGTGTGTTAAGGTATGCTTGCAAACACCCTTTTGGAGTTACGGGTGAAAGCATGAGATAAAATTATCTGGGATCCAAACCCACATATTGTTTTCAAACAATTAACAGGTAGGGGTAAGAAATTCTTGGATCTGTTCAGAGATAGGAGATGCTGGAGAAATGAAGTTTAAAGATGACTTGTATGTAGTCTTGAGTCTCTGTCCTCATGTCCTGTCTGAAGCATCTGGAAAAGAGAGATACATATGCCCTGATTTTTTTGTTCTTTTTTTCCTTTTTCTCATGGATGTGTTGTTTGGGGAATACAGACTGAATACGAGAAGCACCTGTATACTGCGGTCATGCTGTCCACAGCTCTCTATCAACCTTGGAGCATTTCAGAAAGGTGTTACGCGCGTGGTCAGTACCTTGCCGTGCCGCTGAGCATCCCCCAGAGGGGTATCGCCCCCTGCCGCTCCCCGTGGCCCGTGGGGGGGGTGTCTGCCCTTCCCACCGCCGGAGCCCGCGGGCTGCGGCCCGGCCCTCACCTGTAGCCGTCACCGGCCCCTCGGCACGGCTTTATTTTCAGTTGAGGAGAGCAGACACCCGGGGTTGGGGGCGCGGGAGGCAGGGTCTCCCTGCAGGCCCCGGGAGGCGGCGCCGCGCCCTCGGCTGCCCTTCCCGGGGGAAGGGGGCCAGG
>WAAD01003683.1:0-24146 GCA_013389945.1 Fregata magnificens | reverse complement strand
GGGAGGCTGCAGCCCGGCGCGGGCTCCCGGGGCGGCGCCGACCTGCTCCGCCGGTGTCCTGGGGCTGCGGGTGCCTGTCCGGGCTCTCGGGTTTGTTCTCCCTGTGGTTACCCGGCCTCGGGTAACGTAGGGGCTGCTGTTCAAGGCGGAACCTGCGCGGAGTGCAGGTGGGAGGTGGTACAAGGAAGACAAGAAAAATAAATCGGTGTTGGTCGCATGTGGGTGAAAGCTAGGAACTTCTTTTGGGAAATTCAGAAAGCAAAGTAACGCTCCGTTGTAGGTCTTCAGGATCCTTGCCTCTTCGTGACCATATCGGGGCAGTGCCTGACCCAGTAGTGCTAGGTGCAGCGTGTCTTGTGTAGGGTATTGTTATTAAATAAATGTCCCTTCCCCAAATCCTTAGTTTTAATTCAAGGGAAGACAAGCCCATAATCCGTATAGAGTCAATGGGAGAGGGAAGCTGGAAAGAAATCGTATCCTTCATAAAGTTAGCTGGTAAACTTATTTAAAAGTCCTGTGGGCCCATTTTGCTCATGCTTATGGTCTGTGAGATTTCATAAAAATTACAGCATGTAAAGGAGTGTAAATCACAAATACCCACGTTTGTCTTCTATCTAGTAGACAAAATGACTCATGGTATCCTGAAGAATGAAATACAAGTCTGTGAGCTCCTTCTCAGAAGCCTTTATCTTAATTCTTGACAGGATTACTCTTGCATTGGTTTCATTTTAGTTCTACTCAGAAAGCAATGCCTGAAGCTTGTTAGTTTCCCATTGTATTGTCAGTACTGGTAAAATGAGTGTGTCAGAATATGCAGAGACAGAAAGCCAATTACTGAGAAGTCAGTAGAAACACAAGAGTGGTCATAGTATTCAAGCTAGTCTGTAATATTTGGCTGAAATGCTTCAGAGATTATTAGCATGAAAGTTCTGTATTGTATGTGTAGTAAGTGGTTCCTCAGGCAATCCAAATCTGGGGACAGAGCAGAGCCAGATGCTATCTGCCTTGACATGGCTTTCTGAATCCAGGCTTTCATGAGAAGCAAGGGTGCCTAACAGAGACAAAACTAGACTAGAGAAACTGTGTTTTATGGTGATGTGCACTTCTGAGTATGAGATGTTTTGGCCATTTTAAAAATCTATTCATGAGTTTTAGCATAAAGAATTTGAGTGCTACCCTGGGTAGCTGCTGGGTAGTACTCTTGGAATGAAATGTTTTACATCAAACAGGCACGTTATAGTCACTTTGAGCATCATTTTTATGTCTGTAAGAATGGTGGTGTGTGGATGTAAGAGAACAAGACATTAAACATGCCAAACTGTAACTGTCTTTCATAGGGACAGAGGTGTGTTTAGCTCACTTTGTGTAAGTTGTGTCTCATGAACCAGATGGGAGTTTTGGTGAGGAAACTTGAAGGGAAGCCTCCCATGTTAGGCTGCATATTTATATCAGCTAAAAATGAGCAACGTTGAACTAATACTGAACGATTTGTGTGGCCTGTTCCATGGAAACCACGTGCAGTTTCTAAATAGCTTGACTATAGGTGGAACAAATGGTGTCTGCTGTCCGGATGCTTGGTGAAGGTGGAAAGTTATGGGAATGGAGGTCATACTGAGGTCTCCTACTGAGAAACAAGTATGTCTAATGCATGCTTGCTGCCTATTATCTGTAATAGCAGGAATTTTAGTAGTTTGTTCTCAGGGGTGCAATACCTCTGCATTCCCAACTGTATTTTGGTCTGTGTCTTATCTCTACTGCAAAAGTGGTTTTATGTGCAGCTATCTCTTAGTCAGATAAAAGTATTTATTTTACCCCTTCTTCTTGAATGGATGCTAACTTCAAAGCTCAGTTACAGTTTGAGTGTGAACACTGTTAAGTAGTTGCCAAAAATACACAAACCCCATTTCATCATTGACACTTGGGTTCTCATCTGGCAGGGACCACCATTCCAAAAAAACCTGCCAACCCGAGCACACCCTTGCCCCTCCAATTTTACAAAATCAGAAATGGTTTGTAACAGACGTGTGCAAGATCAGTCAATTCTTGGAAAAACAAGCGAATGAGAGAAGGTGAAATACATTAATTCTATTCAAGGGCTGTTTTAGTCTGTGGCTTGGAGCAAGGTTTGGTAAAACAAACTAAATGATGTGTAATTTTTCTCTTGCCTCACTTCAGTGGTTCTGAAGCAAAATGGTTCCCTCTTCCTCACACCGGACAATCCAGTGTTAAACATTATGAAAATCCTCTGTAACGATGAGGGTGGGGAATGTCTAGGAAGTGTGGTAAGTAAAGGTACAGCTGAAATAGCCTTTAATTAAACATGGTGTTTGCTTTTGATTGCTTTTTTTCTTAGTCACAGGATACTATAGATTACATATTAGCTTTGAATGGCCATCTTTTCATTTATTAGTGTTAGCTACTAATGCCATGTTTGCTAATGAGGAATTACTTGACTCCCAACAGTATGGGTAGATGACTTTGACTTCAGCTGTAAATGGTACTGAGTATAAGGCTACGGACTAGTAACAGGAGTTTATTTTTCTTTGTGAATATCTTCAGGTGAGAAAAGTTGGAAAGTTTGTCAGTTGGAGAGGAGGAAAACTTTATTAATTCAGTGACTGCAAGTGGACTGCTAATGGCATGTGGGTGTGAAAGACAGCCAAACGCAATCTTAATGTGCATCAGGGGAGCATTAATGTTGGAGGTACTAATGGCAGCCTGCCTGGATTTCTGTGTACAGTTCTGGTTCATTTTCAAGCACAGTGAATCAGGTAGCAGAAAAGGCTAATGGAGCTCTAAGAGAGCTGGGCTTGTTGCCCTGTGTATGATTGTTCTGTTTTTAATCTGTCAATATGACAAAAATAAGGGAGTTCTGGTTCTGCGAGGGCATGGTGGCGCAACAGCAGTGCGTTTCGACTGCAAACTGGAAGAAGGTTTGTAGCTTGGAGGGGCCTGAGGCTCAGGGACAGCATAGCTATAGGAGTAATGTGGTTAACCTGTGATGGAGAATGCAAGTGTATCTAGCATCTGTAAATGGGGACTACACTCGCTATATATATATTAGCTACTATATATTTTAAATATGTTACCATTATAATAAATATATTATTACTAGCGACTCACGATGTATATCGTGAGTGTAGTTATATACGTGTAATTTTATGTATATGGACTATATATATAAGTGATATGTACGTGTATATACTCCATGTAAGATGTCCAGCCGGTCCGTTCCAGTCCTTTTTGGTTGTAATTCACAATGATTTAGCAAATACCTTGAATTAGAACACAAGCCCCAAGAATACCTAAATTTGTGTATAACTTTACTTGCAAGTAATTGTGGTATTCAGTAGAGGTATGGAGCTGAATTCATGTTGGCTTCTTGTTGTTGTTGAAGGCGAAAAAGGATGAGATTGTAGTAAGCAACATTCAAGATCTCATCAGCTGAAAAGCTGTGTGGCTGAAAGCTGTGGATAGGCACTTTATGTCAAGACTCCACTGACCATTAGCAGCCATGAAGTCCTAAAAATTGCAGTATCTTATGGAAATTTTGACTTCTGACAGGTTTTGCTGATACTGCATATCTCTACTGTGAGCTGTTACATCAATACATAACAAAGTTGCCTTTGGTCAGCAGGGCTGCTGACATTGCTATACTGCGGCAGTGCATCCTCAGTGGCATTTAGCCAGTGCTTTTGTGTCGACTGAGGGCTTGTGCTCATAGACACTTTGCTCCAGCAACAAAAGAGCTGGATTATGCTGGTCTGCAGTGGAAAATGACAATTTCTGCTTGCAGAGGTAGTGTAGTGTAATTCAAGCTTCAGGTGGACTGAATTAGTGACAGTGCGTATTTACATCTTCAGGATTTAAATGCTTTAATAATGCTGGTCTCTAGTGCTTTTGTCAAAATAAAAAAAAGGATTTATTATTAGTTTTCTTACTTTTTTTTTTTTTTTTAAAGACTGTGTCCCTACTGTCTCATTGCACTTAGTATTTTTTTTTTCCTTGAATAAGTCTTGGGTTTTGTCTATGCAAGCTGCTCTTGGATAACCTGCTTAGCATGCTTGATTACTTTCTTAATTAGTGATAGTAGAGGAGTTTGTCTATGTTCAAGATAGATGTCCTGTGGCAAAAGTCAGGATCGAATGAAGTTGGGAAGGAGGAGGGAGGAGTAGTTCAAGAGTTTCCCTGTAGTGGTAAGGGAAAGATTTTTAAAAAGAAGATCCATCATACTAATATAATGGGCGAAAGAAGTGAGAAGGTAAATTTACATTGCATAAGGGGGGGTGAATGTGGAATTGCTATTGGTGGAGTCAAACTGCAGAAGGCAGGCTTTTTCCCACTGCTAGGTTTGAGCTTTGCTGTGGGTTACCTGTGGCAGAGACACAGCTGACAGGTTTACAGGTCGGGTATACAAAGGATTGGAAACTCTATTATATAATTGTCACTATCTGACTCCCATTCTTGCAGGTGGAAAAGAAGAGGTCAACATCTTTATTTTTGGGTTTTTATGTTGTTTTCCTCAAAGGAACAGGAAAGAATTGTGCACTGAGTCCTGCAGAACTCTACTAAGGCAAGAAGGATGAAACCAAGCATTGAGCTGATACACACTAGGAAGTTGCACTAGTGTAACCGCTTCCGTCAATGTAGAAAAAGAGCAGACCCTGCAAGGCCCTAGTGAAGTCACAGGTCATATAGCAAAAATGTGCTTCCACCAGGACTGTTTAGTCCAGGTGGCTCTAAAAAGGCTGTGTCAGGAAAGATATGGTACAGTACAGTCCCTTGCTGTTAGCTGTGTGAGTTCACAGGTTCAACTTCACTGCAGTGTTAACTGGTGTGACAGACGTTCATAGTGTAAAGCTAGCCTTCCCGCATGGTAAGTGGCAAACTTTTTATCCCAGTCCTTCATCCCCTTGAGAAACTTGTTTTTCAAGAGGTCATACACTTTTCAGATGTTTTTTTTCTGTGGTCACCTGTAAGTGCGTAAGAATCTTAAGTAACTGTGTGGTAGATGTGTTATTTTTCTTACGCTGGTGTTATTGAGAATTAATGAAATTCATTGCTGTGCTAGTGGGAGCATTGCATGAGTAAGGGACTGTAGCATATGCCTTTTGTCAGCAGTGACGATAAATGGCCTTGTGTGCAGACTCCAGCTTTGAGAAACAGCCTAGGCCATCAGCTTCAATTACAGCTCATAAAATTGTTATGCTCTTACTGGAAGATGCTTGTACCTGATACAACTCCTTGGTTTCATAGCTTTTTGTTTTTACCTATGCTGAGCCTGATTAATAAATTAATTTCTAATGTAAGAGGTATCATGTCTTTGCTGGGGTTGCTAGAGCATAACATTTACAGGGTAGAGGTGATGACAGATTTAGAAGCATTTTGGCTTATGCTTTCTTATTTTTAAATGTCTCAATAGATGTGAATGCAAATTTGTGGAGGCACAAATTCCTTTCTCTTCGGGCTGTGTGTTTGGAAAGAGAAGGGTGTTCTGTAAGCTGTTACTCTGTGTAAAACACAGACCTGCCAAGCCATTGCAAGAGCATTAAAATATAAGTGATGGCTCAATTAACCAAAATTGCTTTCAGTTCTTCTGGTCCAAGTCTGTTGTACTCATCCCTTTCTAAAAGGATGGAATTTATACCAGGTAGTTCTTGTTAAATAATATTAGGGTATAAATCAGCCCTGATGAACACAGCATATGTAGCCCAGCGAGCTCTCTTGTGGCCAAAGTATTAGACAGATTTCAGAAAACGGATCAAAAACTTAATGTTGCATCCTCTAAAACTAGCAAGGTTAAGATAGCGTAACTGGAACAAAATAACAGAATGCAGGCAAGGACAGACCTTGATCTCAGGAACTCAGGAAGTACTAAAGTGAGTGAAAACTAATGAACTGCACAACATATGAGTTAAGGACAAAGGAAAAGCATTCTCCTTGACAAGTTGTGTTCTTGAGCAGGGGCTGTGGATCCTGACAGCTCTGCTTAATGATGCCTGAAGGCTGAGCAGAAGAGTGTTGGAGGCAGGGCTTGCAGTTGGAAAGACCAGCAGCTATTCTCCTCCTTTTCAAACTCAGCTGATGTAGACATACACAAATGGGCAAAGTAGACATGTCTGCATGCATGTCTGNGGGGGGGGGGGGGGGGAGAAGTCATCCTATATCCTCTTAGTCTCACATATAGGTTGGCTTGAGAACTGTAGTTGTAAGTTGGATGGGCTGAAAAGTGTTTGAAGAGCAGAATCACCTACCATCTAAAACCTGAGGTGGGAGTGAGCTGGAGAAGCATTTTTTTCTGCAGTTCCCTTCATGAAATGAGAGGTGGGGTGCTGACTGGGGTGTGTGTGCTCTGCCCCGGTTCTCAGCTGTGCAGGCTGGAGCTGAGCGAAGAATCAAGGCTCTCTGTGGTGCTGGCATCGTGAAAGCTTCAGCTGGCAAACAGCTGCTTGAAGCTCATTGCTGTCCCGATCTTACAGACTGACTGGCACAAGAAACTTTATGGTGCTCTTTAGACTTAAAATGTGACCCCGACAGCTACAGAAAGTAGAAAGTGAGAGAGACAGAGAGAATATTGATCAAGATGCAGGGTTGCAGAGTGAACCATTTAAGTGTCTGAAGAATGTAGCTTGCACAACACGAGGCCTGCTTTGTGTATGCTGCTCTGTTACAAAGCAACAGGATTCGGGACAGACATTCCAGGAGTCCTTCTGCAACAGGGACATTAAAGGGAGCACTATATCGTTAAATTATCTATGAGCTGGAATCTTAAATTTTAGCATTTTTATTTGAGGGCATAGTTTTCCTTTGGTTTCTGTTTTCATGTCTTGAGAGCAGCAAAGAGCTTTCAAACAGATGTGCACAGAGACATGAAATGTGCTGGTAGTGTTGGGCACAGAGGTGCAGCTGTAGCCTATCTTCTGATAATAATTCTGACACAATTTCTGTATCAATTTTGCTCTTGTGCTGGCTACCTTGGTCATGAATAAGACTCTTTAAGCTGGCGTATGCTTTTAAGAATAAACCGTAAGGCAGCCCTACTATTAGGTATGGATCTGTCTTCATCCAGATGTGAACTTGTTTGTACTGCATCGTTTTCTCTTAAAAATACCATTCACCTGTGTAGAGAGTCCTAATTCATCCTTTTTTTTTGGTACGATCTAGTAGAAAAATGTCTTGTACTGTGGCAGGAAATAATAAATAGTCTGTGTTGTATCTTCTTCAGAAATACTGGCTAACCCCATCAGTCTGCACCTGGGCTATTTGATGGATCTGATCTGTAACTGTACAAGACAAATGTAAATATTTGTAGTATGACTATCAAATTAAGTATATTTAATTAAGCAATTTCTATTTAAGTTTCTGAGAAGTGTCTTTACTATTGACTGCCCTTTAATAAATATTCTGCAGTTGTATAGGCTCTTTCATCCAAAAATCTCAACATAGTTTATAGTGATATTATTTAACTGTAAAATAGGAATGAAGAGGAGCACAAAATCACTGTTGCAGTGCTAGCTGAGTGCAATTTTCTGTGTAGTACGTGTTACTAATGCTGCTAATATTGATTTGTAAATAACAAAGAAAAACCTATGCAGAAGCAGGATGGTCGGGTTGGCTTCTAATAAATGTCTTTTCTTGAAGGATAACAAGCAGAGAAGAATCGTTTACGGATCTAATTTGTTGCTCTCTGGATTCTCCACAAAATAAAACAGAACATTTCCCAAATTAGTATACTGGGTTGCCTGGCATGTTACAGCAGTAAATTGTTCACCAGTCAGCATGGGCCAGTCTTTTCTCCTCTGTTAAACTCTACCCAAACCCCTTTCCACATGTGCCAGAGCAACTGTCAGTTTTGTAAGGAATGCAATCTGGTAAGTTTTCATAGGAGGTACCTCATTCATTTCAGAAGAACTCTTGTTTAAAATCAGCTGTTGTTTAAATGTTTCAGAACCAGCCTGGGCCTGGATGAATCATTCTAGCCATAACTGTAAAAATGCCATGTTTTGGGGACATATTCTGCTGAAAGAATAAGGCTGAGATTAGGCTATTGGGCAAATGGCTATTTAAAAACAAGTAAGCAAAAATCCGTATTATTGAATGAGCAGATGGTGGTCTGTGCTGTGAAATGTTAGCTAGAAAATTTATACCTCATAGTGGTATTTAGCAAGGGTAGATACAGTAAGAGGCACATGAGTATTTGAAGAAGTATACAAAAATGGTCTGGAAAACATTGAATAATTCATTTATTAACATTGGATATTGGTGATTGAGATATGTATAAGCAAGTTGCTGCTTTGAAATAATGGCAGAAAAATATAATGTGGAAAAGCAAAAATGAACGTGGGCAAAAAAAAGTCTCACTTCCATTTTTGAGGGAGGAGTTCGGTATATTAAAAATAAGTGAACTGAACCATAGGTTAATAAAGCTTCCTTCACAACTTTAGCATCAAATGTACTGTATTCTTGGTAAGATGCACTTCCCTCGGGTTTAAGGTATCGAGAGTGTCGCATGTTCTAAGACTATTTTGAGAATTCCCTAACTATTGCTTTGAAAAAGGCAATTGCAGTTATGTTGTTCTAGTTTAAAGAACAGGCCAGATGTATTCTGCTATGAGGTACCTGAGATTAGATTTTGTATCAGAATGATAGGTAAAAAGTACTGGTTCTTGCGTTGTGATTTTTGGAGCATTTGCTAGTATGGACTGACTGGTTTTGGCTCTGTTGAAACGTTGGCTGTTTTTCTCATTTCCTCTTACAGAACTGCATCTAAAAATATGTCATTTCCTAATATTGATTTCCTTCAAGCAGTTGTACTAATGTGTGTGAGGATGTTTTGACTGTGTTTGGAAGCAAGAAGGTCTGCAGGATCAAGAACAGAAGTGAGAGGGGTTCACGTGGGATGCTCCCTGTCTGGATGCCATCTGCAGCGTAAAAATGTACTCAGGTCCCTCCAGGGTAACACGTATGGATCCTGCACTGGATTTCACTGTCAGCTGTCGAGCTTCTAGGTTACTTTTCAGCTGTATTCTTCTTTGCATTTGTTTTCTATTTTCAAGGAGTCTGGAGATGTTTGAGAAACAAGGAACAGCAAATAGGAATGATGAGCATTGTTGTTAATAGAGTTTGCTGATTGTGTCCGTAGGAATGGCAGACTTTCTTACAGAGACTAAGCGTCGTTTCCTTTTTAGTGATGATGACAAAGGCAATTTTTCAAATGGAGCTAAATGTGCTTTGCTTCTGCCTGCTTCAGCTGGCATTGATACCCTCCTCAAAAGTAGGTCTATAAAATATATCTTCAAAAAACAAAGCAAAATAAGATTGCAGATATGCTGGAAACGACTCACCCCTATAATGCCTGAGGTTGTTTGCTCAGCAGCACATGCGTGCATCAAAGGTCTGAGGGAAATGCATGTTTTTCCTGGAAGGGCTCAAAAGTGGCAACCAGCTGTTGCTGATAGCAAGCACATTATCATAATTTGTAGTTGAATTTTCTGCGTCCCTCTTTTCTCATAGCCCTTTTCACATTACTCATACGGGAATTGTAAAGATTGGTTAGCCTTGCACTTTGTCATCGGTCCTGCTGAAGCTGCATAGTGGTTAGATCTGCTGGCTTTTAGACCTTAGCCATGTCTAGCAGGGTGTGTGAAAAGAGATCACAGCTCATATTTAGTTATCCATGTTTGTTTAGTGTGAAACAAACCTTAAGTGAAAATCATGTTATATTCTTAGCCAAAGATGCTAAAATAAATTTGGTGTATTTATTTCTTATAGCCAACTCTTGTAGCTGCTACTAAAAATATGGTATAATTGTGCAAGTCCCTGTAAACTTTTAATCCACTCGACTTACTTTTCTGTTACAGAAAGGTTTGTTAATTATGTAGTGTGGCCCCAGAATATTGCTTGAAGAGGTAGGTTTCTTCTCTCTTCTAAGCCAAGCTATATTCCTGCATATAGTGGAAGAATACTTTGTTGTTGTCAGGTCAGATCCAGTTGTAGTAGTAGCTGCAATAGCGTTTGCACAACTTTCAGCCTACAGGAACAGAGGGTATTAAAAATACTTGAAAACAAATAATTAATTCCAGGTTCTGCCCGAGTGAGAATGTGGGGAGTGCTGAAAAATGGAAAAAAAGTATGTGTGAGGGGAGGCATGTAAAAATTAAGCATGTGTGCGTGTGGAGGGGGAGCAGTATATGGTGGAAGAGAATGTAGTGGGTTTCTTGGCGTAGTCTCAAATATAAGTTATTTTGCAAACAGAAAAATCTTGTTCTTAGGTTTTGCAAGCTGGTTGAAATTCTCAGAGCTTGTACATTCCTGCTCATAGTAAAATATAATTGCTCCTTCTTCCACAAATATGTATATGGAGAAGTTTCTTGTGAATATATGATTTATTTCTGTTGATATATTTGATCAGTGTTTCAGTATCTGCGTGGAACATAAAAATGGCTCCTTAAGTGTCCCAACCACATGGGCATTTGTACAACTTGGTTCTCCTATGGAAATACTTCCATTGGAGTGACATTCTTTCAAGCGATGCCTGTGTTTTCAGTTAATTTGAAGGGGGGGAACTATGTGTCCGTACATGTACCCAGTGACACATCTGCTTTTGTGATTAAGTTCATGGCTTGAAGTAAAGTCTTACTCAAACTGTGGATCCTGTTATATGGATTTAACCCAGGGCTATGACGGTTTTAAGACTGAAGGCATGAATTGAAATCTGTGCTTTAGCGTTGCTGTTGAAGTGTGTGTTTGCTGGCTATTTGTGTACGCTTTCTCTGAAACATTTATTAGGGATTATGTATTGGGAAAGTACATACCTTTTCTACACGTGCAGAGCTCTTTAGCCTGCTCCCGCAGGGTACCTCTCTATGGTGCCATGGGCTTATGTTGGCAGCTGGGAGGGCACAGCTTAGCTCGGAGTGCCAGTGTTGGTCTGGTGTGGATGAGCTTCCCACTGGGACTCTGGTGGGTATGTTTTAGCTGAATGTGATGAACTACATTTGTTCAGATGGTGAATCTGCCAAAGTTGCATGTTACCATTTCTGTGGTTGTGTATCTAGGGCAAGAGGTTTCTACCTATCTTGTTTTTTCCCCCTACAATTCAGAGGGGGAAGGTGGTAAGTCTGGAAGAGAAGGAGCAGCGGGCATCTCATAAATTGTATGTACGGCTGAAGGAACCACAGCTTGGGTTAGCCTGGGGAGCAGTCGCTTTTCAAACACTGCAGGGCTGTGGGATTAGTAGTTGTTGCATGTTATATTACCTATTGATTCTCATGTGAAATGTCTGTCCCTCTTACTGTATTTCTTTCATGCCTTTTAATGATTTGATTATGGTAATAAATGAAACCGATGTACTTCATTCAGTGAAGGAAATAGAGCAATGACATTTCAACCCAAATATTTGTTCTGCACTGTATTACAACTCCTGCAGGTTTTTTTAAAATGGCATTTGGCATGCTGATGAACAGTATGTGCCTGTTACGATTGTTACCTCTCTAACAAGTAGTGCCTTCAAATACTGACAGGGAGCACTGCGCTTTCAGATTGCTTTTTGGGGAAAAAGAAAAAAAAAGGTCTGAGCAACTGTTTCCATATTTTAATTACTTCTATGTTCGTTTTCTAACACATGTACCTAGTAGATGATGTGATACTCCTTTCATTTTTCATGAAGTTCAAATGGAGATGGCATGTGTAGGGGGGGTACAAAGACAAGCTCTGCAAATACAGAGAAGTTTGAAGCTGAATTCAGAGTTTTTCTATGGTGTGAATGGCCAGCAGCCCAGGTGCAGAAGACAGTAATTCCCGATTTCCGTCATGCCCATTCTTATTTGAGCCTGTAGAGTAAGCATGTCCACAAAACACTGATCACAGCACTAACTCACTGCTTTATGTAGTAGTGGCAGCAGCCGCTTCTTTACCCACCTGCTTTGCCGCAGGAGCTGGGGCAGTGCTGGGTGAGGAGATGGGCCAGGGCCCTGGTGCGTGGGGGCTGGTGCCACGAGAGCGAGATTGCGGTGTGGGGGTGACAGGGACGGACAATTCACTCTTTCTGTGCTTGCAGGTAGCTGGGGACTGCTGGGTCACCCCTGCTTTGTTGCAGCTGCCCTTACTCGCTTGTCCTGCAGCTGTCGGGACCTGCATCTTACTGCACTGTCGCTGCTTGCAGTGGAGAGTAGCTGGGTTGTGCCCAGCTGACTGTGGTGGGACTCGCATGGTTTCAGTGAGCCTAATGAAGACAAGGCAGCTGTGGGCAGGGGCTGGGCTAGAAGTGCTAGGGCCTCGGCTCCCAAGTTTGTTTCTTGAAATGGTGCACTTGTCACTTCTTGAGTTAAACCCCATGTTATAAGAGGATTTCATGGAGTAATAGGCACTGCCGTTGTAGAAAATCTGAGTGAAAATCCCTTTAACATTATTTCTTCCATAAGTTTATCATAGATGAATTATAAAACTGTCTAGTACATGTTTTACAGTATGACTTCATGCTCAGTTCTGTTCCTGGCACGGGTGTTCTTTCTTTTAAATCTGGAGGAATGTATAACTTGTAAGGGAGACATTAAAGCTCTAAGTATTATACAGGTTTCTCTTGCTATTTGACAATATGAAAAATGTGAGGTATCTCCTGGTTAAAGCCAGAGAGTGGTGTCTGAAATGGAAAACTGTATTTTGAAATGGGATTTTGGAGCAGACTGGACTGCTTCTTGTAGGAAAAATGCTTTCTGCCAATGAAAATGAGATCTGCAAAACCTTTTTCAAATCCATACAGGTTGGGCTCTGGACTGTGAAAGGAAAGGGTTTATTTTTCCATGTGACTTTCAGAAAGTCAATAAGTGTCCTTTCCAGAACAACAGGTATCTTTGTAGTTCCATTTCTGCTTTGTAGTAGCTTGCCCTAGTTTGTATGCTGCTTTTGGCTTCTTTTCCCAGCCTCTATCATAATCCGCTTCCTAAAAAAGGCTGAAGGAATAAAATGAAAATCGCAATCCTTCAAGTGCCAAGCCTCCGGGCAACAGAGATTAATGGTGTACTTGGCCATGGCTTTGCATTGGCAGTTGGAAAATGTGACTGTGGAGTAGCAGATTAGGAGAATCATCAGTCACTTAAAATGGCTGTAAATAACAGGCTGGCAGTGATGGCTATCTTTGTAAAAAGCATCACAAACAATTTCCCCACTGACATAGTTACTGGCTGTATTTTGCTGGGAGAGGTGTTTTTTTTTTTTTTTTTTTTTTTGAGAAGCCCAGTCCCGTGGTTCAGTTCCAGTTCCTGTTACCAGCCTGAGTGTGTGGAGGGACAACTCTCTGTGCTAATTAGTCTGTGGTGCTCCTGTCCTGTGACTTGTTTCTGTTGCTAGAAGCCAAACCCAGGCACAAAGCAGAGAAAGTACCACCAGTATTCAAACACGGCATCTGTCCCATTGACTGACTTCAGTTATGTTGAAATATTGTGGGGATTAAGATGTTCCATCCTCCCCTTTCATCAAGTTTAAAAACTGTTGAGACCAAACCAGTGCAGAGGACTGAAAATACATCTCCAACGGAGGGCTCTAGGTGTCCATGTTAGGATCAGGGGTCTCTGCCTGGAGGTTTTAAACATTTGATACACAACTAGTGACTCTGACTGGTGATTTGGTAGTAAAATTTAATCTAAATACGAGTTAGTGGTAGTTACTCTAATTTCTTCATTTCGTTCAATCCAGTGAAACTCTTTGCAAGCAAGTACTGGGACTGTGACAGGAAAAGGATGCAGGAGTCTGCGTGTCCAGTCAGGGATGGAAGAAGTTTCATAGCATTTAGCTTCATCACTTTCCAAAGTTGCCCCCCCTTGTGTGTATGGAGTCTTTCTGAAAACACAATGAAGTGCAAAGTCTGCAGAGGCAGCATTGTTATCTGAGAACAGCAACCTTAAATTGGACATTTGTGCTCAAAGAAGGTTGCAAAATTGGAAATTACTTATACCACGTACTATTTTATTCTGCCTATATGTGGAAATGGCTAATGGTTTGTTACCCAGGAAACACTTTCAGTGATTTCTACTCCGTTCTGTTAAAGCTCAGAGCTGGCACTATTGATGTGTAGTTGTTACTTTTAAAGAAAGGATCGCAAAGATGTGATGCCTTGTTTGGGGTAGAAGATACCACAGAAAAGGGAAGAATTTAAGGAATGAAGAAAGCTTTGGGAGATAGCAGAATATCTGAGCTCAGAGCAGACTGTGGTATTTTTTGTATTTGTTTAAATCAAAATGTAATTTACTCAATGGAAGCCTCTTACTTTGAACAGGATTTGCTTTCAAAAATGTTGAAGATGTTCTCCCTCCTTTGACTTGATTTCTTTTGAGTGTTTATTCCAAAATAGAACTGTAATGAATCGCCGACAGGTTTTCTTCTCTGAAGTCTGTTGTGAAAATCACATGTTGTCCTTGGTTCCTGGCTGTAAGTGAGGAAAAGAATTTCACTGCGGAGTGAGGGAACACTTCCAGGAGCTTGGAGGTTTTCTGGATTTCCTTTGTCACGGTTTTCTCATCTTAACTGCAACTTTCCTTGTGGAAGGGACCAGGGTAGTTTCATGAGCCGTATTGGAGGGAGTTCAGGTAGCTGTGAGGAGAAACTACTCCTGGTTCCCACTGTTGTTTTCATTAATCGAGAAGGAGCCACAGCTACCTACTAAACTTCTCAAAAAATACCGATGAAAGCAGGGAGGGTTTTAAAATCTTCACCCCACTGCTTAATACTCTGTAATATCTACTGAAATGGAAAGTTACTTCTGGTGTAATTTGCTTTGGATTTTAATAACTCTGACGGGCTACTTTTGATTAAGTTACAGCCTTTCTTCTTGATGTTCACCTGACTGTTCTTGCTGAATACTGGTCAACAGCAGTTGACAAACTGAGGCCTGGTGCATGCCTGACTGTGGGCAGTGCGTTCCCACCTCCTTTCACTTCTTTGAAATGTGTGAGTTTATAAAGTATTTTTTCATCATACAGTTACCCAAAGGTGTGGTTCGGCTCTAGATCAAGTCAGTAAGATGTCTTGATGCCTTTTCTGAGGCTTGAGTAGTGCTCAGCATAACTGATGAAATGGAGTTTTTCTTGCCTCAGCTGTTTCGTTCAGGTGTAATGTAATATCGCTGTGAGGTAGGGTGGATGTAGCTGTGCCCTAGGGTTATGCGGGGGGACATGGTGCTACGCTGGTCCTTCTCTTGAGAGCGGGGCTTGTGCCTGTCCCTGTTGTACGTTGTGGCTGCACCTCGCACATGCAGGTACAGCTGGGGTCGCCGGCATCTGTGCAGTGCAGACACCAACCACCTGAGCCAAAATTGCATCTCAGTGAGGTCAATTAGTTAAACTGGCATTACACGCCAGTCCTGGAGCCCTAATCCTACAGGATTATCTCATGTTTGGCCATGAATCCGGGGTTGTAAGGGAGTAAATCTGTCCCTGGAAGCCAGCAGATGCTCATAATTGGCAGTGGGACTTCAGTCATTATCATGTATCTCCAAGAAGTAATTAAGAGAAAGCAATAATTAATCTAATTCTAACCAATAGAGCAACAGGACTGATTTATTTGGTTTGAAATTAGAATTTTAATTTGAAATTGGAAGGCACATGTTTTAATTATGGGGTATGACTGCAGCTAAAGAGCATTGTAGCTTTGTGCCAGGGTATGAGAGAATTCTGATTTTTTTTCGACATTGTCACTTGATAGACAGTTTTTTAATCTATAGAAATGTAACGTAATGAACTATTTATAGAAGTTCATTTAACACCTGTGCAGTCTGATTGGCTCAGGGAAAACCTAATAAGTTTATAGTATATATTTAAGCAAGATGAATGGGGAAAATCAGGATTCAAGTAGTATGAAGCATCTGATTCTGTAACTTACATGAGGAATAGTAATTTTTTTTTTATGTCTGACTTTTAGCTCATATGGTAAGCATTTGATACTAAGTCGTCATAACTCAAATTGTAAAAGGCTAAGGCTCCAACAGGAACTGGTGCTCAGACATGTTTATGTTCACTGTATTGTATGGCTGAGCTTCTGTTCTCTGCATAGTAATAAGGCAAACTTGCCATGGGATAGAAAATCAGTAAAATATCCGCATGTTGGAGTCTCTGGGGTTTTCATCTTGGAATCTGCAGTCTTGACAGTTCAGGCGTTATTTTGGTATCTAAATACAGATTTTGCAGCCTGACTTTGGGCATTCTGACCTGAATTGAAATTAGTGACCGTAGCCCTTTTATACCTTCAGGGAGAAGTCCCAGTGGGTAAAATGAATCATACTGTGATCGTGGGTGGAGAGAAATGAAGAACTTGTTTTTGTCAGTCTTCATTTGCAGAGGAAGTTCTTTGGTTTTAATCTCAGTGTTTCATCTGCCAATATAGGGAGATAGCGATAGCTAGGAGAGCACCTCCTCACCCCTGCCTTACTTCTTCCCTTTTGCAGAAAGAGGTTTTGCTTGCCACTGGGAAAGCTAAAATGGAACATGCATAGCTACAGAAAAACCTAACCCGTTTTTGGCATAATGAGCTCAAACTTGATTAAAATTATTTTATTAAAACACAGCCGAATAAGTAGCCATACAGTAATGACTGGAATGTGTCCTCAGTCTGGAAGGACTCTGCTGAGCATGTAGCACAGCTCAGTGTACAAGCTGATTCATTTGGTCTGCTGCAGTAACGCTGAAATTCGCACTGGTGCATGGTCCATGTCATACTTCCTTAGTTTTGTGCATGCTTTTATTTTTAAACGAAGTAATTTGGCTTTTATAATAGAATTCTGATTTTTCAAATGTACCTCTTGAACAGTACGCAAGGTGAATAGCAGCTCTGTTGATCACAAGTCACAATGTGCTTGACAAGGGATTTTTATGTTTTACTTGATTTATTCAGCCAAAGATTAGATGCACGTGACTTTCTTACTTACATTCCTAATAATGTTGATAATCCTCATAACGCTTATAATCCTCATCATCTTTAGTAACCTGTCTTACAGAACGTGGAAGCATAGGTTTAATCTGCTCTGCTGTGGTCTTTGGGGCAGATAAGTAGTGAAGAAGCGCAAAGGATTTACGCCACTTTTTAGTATGTCTTTGGCTGCTACTTGAAAATACATTTCAGTATTTACCATAGTATCTACCTGAACTGATCTAATCCTTTGCAAGCGCCTGCTCATAGTGCGTGCTACTGTTGAACTGTGTTGTGAATAATAAGCACTTGCAGTGATGTCCCTAACAGGATTCAAGATTTTTGTGTGTGATGAGCCTTGAAGACTAGTGACAGGATTCCTGACAAAAGTTCTTTGAAGTCTGGAGGGTTTTAAATAAGTCTGCTTTGAAATACTTTGTTTACAGTGGAAAAGAACTTACGCAAAATTAGGGGAAAATAACTTATGCATGATTTGGACAGGGGGTATGGATGCTGGGAAAAATCTAAAGTCGGCTGCTTCCTTTGAGATCATGTTGGATTGACACCTTTTTGTTTGTTTTTTGTTTTAAGAAGGCTGAACAATTGCGTTTTTCATCTATTGATCTCAACAGGTGTCTGTTTGAGATGCCATTTAATGTTTGGGGCATCTTATGTCAGGTGGCACATCTTTCCACTTTGTCTTCTGTTGGCTACGCTGTTTATTCCCTGATGCCTCAGTAGGTCTTCCCTGTGGCTGAATTGTCATCAAGATTATGGTCACATCGTGGTATGCTGTAAAAGGTATAATTTAGCTAGGGAGAGGATACAGTCTAGCTATCCTGTAGAAAAGAACAGGGTCGTAATTTTCTTGATCTAGCACCACTGCTGTCAGTAGTATGCAGATGGGTGAATTAAACCAAATTAAGTATTTCAATTCCAGAAGCTTTTAGTTGTGTTCACAATGTTGAAACAAAAGGTTTCTGATCAAATTTCTGTAAGTGAGATTCCATACATCATTTTTACCCCCCAAGCTTTGAATGTAAAGGAAGAAATCATTAAAATTTCTATAAGTTGAGAAATCAGTGCCTCTACTTTCTTAAATTTATGGTTGTTAATGTAAAAAAAACAAAACAAAACCAAAACCAAACCCAACCCCAACTCCTCTGTCTTTCCCTCAGGGATAACAGAACTGAGGAGAAAATATATCTATTCCCACGTTAGGAACAGCTCAGAAACAGATGCTTTGCAAAAGAAGTACTCTAAGAGATTAGAGTTAAATGCACTGTTGCCAAAATTAGAAAATGAAGTTATTAATGGCCTTTCTAAAAGCATGGTTGTTTAGATTACAAACTCTTGTGATGACTGCTACATTTCTGAAAAAAATCTTTGAAAAAGATGCCAGACACATGTAGGGGGAAAAGAAGGAAACACTTTAAACCAAAACCCATCCACACTGTGTGTCCTGATTTTATATGTGTATCAGTCAAAAGCAAGTATTTTACCTGAAGGTTTCACCATTCAGGGGATTACCTTCATGAGGGCAAATTATGGATTGTGGGAGAATTTATTTCTATAAAAGTGGTCAAAACTTGGCTGCTTCACAATACAGATGTAATTTTCTGTTTTAAAAAGAAGTGTGTTTTCTCATAACACATCAATTTCATTTTGAGTCTCATTACTTTAGTGACATGAAATAAACGTTTTCTTAATTACAAAAATTATGTATTGATCTTAACTGATCCAGTCTTAACTGTTAGATATGAATGAAAGTGAGTCTTGTTTTTAGTAAGAAAAGCATTCTGAGGGACAGCAGCGTGCTTTGTCCCACTGCTGTTATAAAGCATGCAGAAAAGCTTTTCTCTCAAGAGCACAACTATAGCTGAAGCCTTAAAGAGGGTCTGAGTTCCTCCTGTGGATTGTGGATCCAACTATAGTCCCAGCTTTGCCCTCCTTGACACTGTAATGTCAGGGATTTCTTCTTTCAAATGTTTTGTACCAGCGTTAGGAAACACATGGAGTCTGGTTCAGCATCCCTCCATCCAACTATCCATCCTTTGTACCTGCTACGTTGCACCTATCGACCCACTGTTCTCTCGGTCTTGTTTTTTCAGCTGAGCACGATGTTTCTTGTTTCTTCCACAAACTATTGCATGCTGGTTGTTACTAGTTTCAGTTAGCAGCTTGAGAGGCAGCTGTGCTTTGTGTGTGTGACACTTCAAAGAAAACTAGACAATGTAAGTTTTTTTTTTTTTTTCTGAAAACCCTTATTTTGCAAGTAAATATGTCTGCTGGTGATATTGTGGTAATACTCGTGGGCGATGGTTGATAAAGGAAGAAAATTTGCTTTATTCAGCTTTTAAAATAAGAACCTTCACATTTGGTTACCAGAACAGTGTCTAAGGCAGGCTCGTTAGAGTGGCATTTTTATAGGAGAAATAAGTCCTTTGTGGGAATGGCTGGTTCTTGGTGGGAGATTTGTTGGAGAATCATAGAATCATAGAATCATTAAGGTTGGAAAAGACCTCTAAGATCATCAAGTCCAACCATCAACTAACACCACCATGACTCCTAAACTAGGCCCTGGAGTGCCACGTCCATACCTTTTTTTGAACGCCTCCAGGGTTGATGACTCCACCACCTCTCTGGGGAGCCTGTTCCAATGCCTAACCACTCTTTCGGTAAAGAAATTTTTCCTGATGTCCAACCTAAACCTCCCCTGACGCAACTTGAGGCCATTTCCTCTCGTCCTATCGCTAGTTTCTTGGGAGAAGAGTCCAACACCCGCTTCACTACAACCTCCCTTTTTTCAACTTCAAAATGGAGTATCTGGCCAAAAGAATGGAGAGGGGGAGTGCATGTTTGCACAGAGCCTGGAATTGTTCAGTGAACACTTGCTTGGGCCAGGAGGGATCTTGCTTTGCTTCACAGGTCGGAGATATTAAGGTGCCCATAAATTCAGCCGAACAGTGGCACAGGACTGGCATAAAACTAGAAGGGAGCCTGAAAGCACTTGTATTCACTGTTTTGGGGGTTTGTGGTCATTTTAGTATCTAGTAAGGCAAAAAATGCCCCACTTGACTCCCTGATAGAAGGATGTTTTTTGCAAAACTGCCAGACACCTACTTTTTTTTTTTTTTTTAATTTTTATCAACTACTCTCAGTGAACATTGCAACAATAATAGCAGTAATAGCAATACATTTACTGGTTTGCAGGTCCAATGATTGCAGAACTATTACTGCTTTACAGCCCCCTGCCCCCCCCTTTCTTTTTAAGGAACAGTGCTGTGATGCAGCTTTTCACCCATCTTCAAATGTTTGCACGTCAAACCTCTAGCAACATGGTGAAAACGCTTCCTGACTCTGTTGCCTTCCTCTTTTCTAATATCATCTCTGCAGATCCCTTGAAATGATTTCTCTTGCCCTGCAGATTGCTGGTTGGAGCTCCTCGGGAAAAGGCATTTCCATCCCAACAAGCCAACAGAACAGGAGGGTTGTACAGCTGTGACATCGCATCTCCAAATACACACTGCACACGTGTCATATTTGATGAGGAGAGTAAGTTCTTCAGCGCTTTTGTTTTGGATTGAAATAGCTGTCTGATTTCTCTTATTTGATGTGGTCCTTTCCAAAGGCAGTGTATCAGACAGTTGCTTCTATGGATTTACCCGTAACTTTTCTTGCATCAGAATAAGCTGTAGCTTAATTGGTAAGATAGCATAAGATGCTTAAATCTTGGTAGATTTGGATGTTCTTACTCTCTTGTAAATTGATGCGATGTGAAGTAATATGCTGGAAGTATTTGATAAAATGGATGTTGTCAGTGATAAAATGTACAGACACTGCCACCTGCAGACTGTCTCATGTACTGTATGAAGTGCCTGTTGTGACAGGGACTTTAAAAAGTTAAAAAAAAAAAAAAAAAGTAGTTAACTGTTAATATTTGAAGCTGTATTATGACACTCTGCAGCTGACCCGAAGGTGGAGAGTAAAGAAGACCAATGGATGGGTGTAACTGTCCAAAGCCAGGGGCCAGGAGGAAATGTTGTGGTAAGTCTAAAGGACTAACTTGTAAAAACATTTTGGGTCTACAGTAAATGGTCTGTGTTTCTATGCAGCTTTCTGAAAGGTTACTTTCCTATATTTAATCCTGTGATTTCTTGTAAGTAAGGACTTAAATGTCTCCCTAGCAAAGTAAGACACTTGAGATTATAAAAGCTTTAAATTATTTTTTCTAACTGTGAGTTAGGCTTTCTTTATAACCTTTGTAACAATCTAGGATGGACAGTTCATTTTCAGGGTGTCTACTTACTTTTTTGTGATCTACACATTGTTTCTTTTAAATACGACTGGCTACAGAAAGAGCGAAAAATAGTGTGGTAAGGTTGTAAAAGTAGCAGGCTATCATCAGCCTGTTTTCCAAGATGATCAGCCTCACTGTAACTTTCGTCAGGGAATTTGGCTGAGTTGGTCCAAAGAATTAATGTGGCCATTGCACTGCGGTAAGACTACTAGCTATTCTTTATTTTATACAATACAGAGATACTCTTTATTTTATACAATACAGAGAGAAAAAGCTTTCAGGAGTTACCAGAGAATGTTACTTTTTTAGCTCTTTCTCAGTTAAATAAACCTCTCATGCTGCTGCAGGATACCAGCTGCATCATAAAATGGGTGTGCAGTGAAGCTTCCCCATCTAACTATATTCTTGCAGGTTAACGTCACTGCTTCCAAAACTGGAGGCAGGTGACTTCAGGGTTTGACTCTGGACTTACTTAAGGATATAGAGGCAGTAATAACTTGCTTCAGTCTGCCTCAGAACCCCAAGGGGGGAAGAGCAGATGGAAAGAGTCCTGCTCATTGAATAATTAATCATCAGCTAATGCTGTCTTGTCTTTTCTGAGAAGGAACTTTTCTTTGCAAGGGATAAGTGGGAAATGCACTTATTAGATGAGGTGTGGGCAGCCTGAAGGTCACTGTGCAGCAGGGCAGCACTGCAGTGCTCTACATCTGGAGCAGCTGGCTGTTTGCTTAATATTTAAGCCTTGATAGGCACCATAGAAAAGGTATGTCAGCTGAGAAACCTGGCTTGTTTGTGCTCTTCACACACCTACTATACCTCGTTCTGCAAAAAACACTGCTGACAAAGGGGTTTGATTGTTGCACCTCTTTTTACAATGGTTTGGTGGTTACACCACTTAACCCAGTGGCTATTCATCCTCCTGTTAAATATTTGATTAGAATTCTGTTCCCAGGTGAACAGTCTAAAATGTTAAGGAACAGGCTGTGCTCAGTGCTGCTGCTCTGTCCCAATGACAGTTATCCTGTAAGTCGAACATCCAACGCAGGAAGTAGGAACAGATTCCCTCCCCTTCACTGGAAAAGCTTTCAGCCTCTGCTTTGTGGCACTTTTCTGGAAGGGCTGAGTTCCGAATAGTCTCAGGTAGACAGTAGTTGAACCAGCTTCTCATGTCCTGCGCAAGTGTGTAAGTCATTTAACTCTGACAGCTGTGGGGAAACACAGCCACTTCTTTCTTTATGAGAGATAGTGTGGTTCTCTCCTCACCACTTGAAAGAGAGGGATTAGGTATCAGGGAAGGCTTTAGGGCTAAAACCCCCTAAATCCCACAGAGAAGGGGGATTTAACCATGCGGCCTTCCTTGACCACGAAGCTGGTTGCTCTGACTTGTATCCATTGATGCCCAACTTTTCCTATACATTGCCCATAGGGAACAGTAGACTGTCTCTGCATTGCAACATGGATGTGTCTACACAGTGACTTGCAGCATTGCTAGCGCGAAGTATTGCTGAAGGAGACCGGCTTTCTTTGATGACTTGCATACAAACATACAGAAAGCATCACTTACTATTTCTTCTATCTTGCAGACATGTGCACATCGCTATGAGAAAAGGCAGTATGTAAACACAGTGCAGGAAACCCGGGATATCATTGGAAGGTGCTATGTGCTGAGCCAGGATCTCACTATTAAGGATGATATGGATAATGGAGTATGGAGTTTTTGTGATGGTCGTTTAAGAGGCCATGAGAAGTTTGGTTCCTGTCAGCAAGGTGTTGCTGCTACTTTTACTAGAGACTATCATTACATTGTGTTTGGTGCCCCAGGCACTTACAATTGGAAAGGTATGACCTGGCTTCCTTCCTGCCTACCCTTCCTGTTTCCTCTGAGATTGCTCACAAGGGCTGCATCCTAAGTTTTAATTTTTTTTTTTTTTTTTTTTGAGGGGAGAGGGGATAATACGCATCTAATTATTTTACCCTGTTTTCACAAAATGCTATGTTCCTCTATCAAAAGTATTTACTGAAGTTCCTTTAAATATCTTTGAGGGAGTACTTATGAATGGATAATGGAAGTTTGCATATATGTACAGCAAATTTTGCCCTTATTAGTCTTAATCTTATGGTGGGATTGAGTGCTTGCTTTGAGACTTCCATACTGGAACAAATTACTGAATTATTTTAAAGTTATATGACCAACCTTTTTTTCCTGCATTTGAGCAAATGTTCGATAGCTGCACTGAGATCTTTGTTTATCCTGCAGTATTCTCCACTTTATTCTTTGTGAAGTCTGTGGAAAGTAGTACTTCCCAAATTAAATACTGGAGGATTGCAGGAAGATAACTGAACAGAGCAGTACTACATGTATTCATATCTAAATCCATGGATATCCATGTAAAATTCCATAGATAATCTGTCTGACTAAGAGCCAAGTACTCTATATCATCTAGGAGATATTCCAAAACTTAAGGGAAAAAACCCCATAGATTTTTTTCTGTTAGTTTACATTGAGAAGCATCTAAATGGCCAGCTGTGTCTCTTTTTCTTAAAGTGATTTTTCCCATCGCACTTCATTACACCAACAGCTGTAAAGACTTCCCTCTTTAGAACATCTGATCCTCAAACCATTACATTTTTTTCCCCTCATACACCTGTGGCTGCTATATAAACCATGCAAAGTCTTTGAGTTAAGCTCTGGCACAAGGTGTACTTCGGTGAAAACTTGAATCTTCCATGTATCTGTCAACAAAATCTGACCAAGTTGAAACAGCATATTGAGTTCAGACACTGTTTTACTTTAATTGCAGAGAAGTGCTGTGACAGTGTATGAGTCATAAGAGTACTCTTTTGTATCGTGGAAAAACATGTTTGTGCTTGCCAAAATGTTAAATATGCCTGTTGATAAAAGGGACACACACATTTTATCAAACAATAGCTCTTTTCCCCTTAAATAATG
>WAAD01003682.1:15258-59025 GCA_013389945.1 Fregata magnificens | reverse complement strand
CTGTGCTGATGTTTCTGGCTTTTTTTCTGACCTGTGAAAGAAGAGATAATCCCCCTTGCAGTGTCAGCACGTCCCATAAAACTCATTACAGAAAGTTTATGTTCTTGAACATTAAGCATGAAAAATCATTTAAATGCTAAACAACAACAGAGTTTGACCTCAAAGTTATAAGATCACTTTAAAGTACAGTGTTTATCAGATGTCAGAATACTGCATGTTCTCAGTGGTAAAACTATGTTATTCTCCAATTGATGTAAGCTAAGAATAAATATTTTTATTGATGACTGAAATTTATAAAGCAAAATCCCATGAAAGCAAATTTCAGGCCCTAATTAACAGATAAAATGAAATCTGAAACCTATTTGGTTATGTTGTCACAGTAACAAGCAGCGATTTTTCTTTTGTCATTCTCTGTTGTGTTGCAGGGCAATGCATCATCTAGCCTAGAGCTGAGGAGAGAACGACAGCAAAGCAAGAAACTGTGTTTTGCTGTAAACTCTAGTTGTCTGTATGTCTCTTCTAGTTTCACTGTTGGTTTCCAGAATACAAGGCATTCTTACCCTTCCTCCCTGAGAGGTAACAATGTCATTTCTTGATATATCAAATATGCTCCCATAAAATCTATTTTAGTTTTGCTGGTCTTCTTGCCAGACTTGGAGGCTGTGGGTTTGTCAACTCTTTCCAATCCCCATGCAGGAAACAGAGAAAGGGTGATCGAAACATTTCTACTGCCCTTTTTGTTCTGTCAAGGGGAAAAACAATCTTTAGCATTCCCAGATGTCCAGGTAGACCTATTCACTGATCTCATGTTCTCTGAAACGCAGTGGCAGCACACTACAAAGATTCAAGCAGACATTGATCTTTTTCATAACTATCCAGCTCTGACAACTCTGGGTCAAAATAAATTCGAGTGATTTGAACATGCATTTTCACTTATATCTTTCAGTTCTGTAACTTCTGCCGTAGTGTATTCATGTAAGGCCAGAATCTATGCACTGAAATCAAGAGCAGTATGTGAAGGACAGTGGACTTGGCCTATAAGTCTTCCTCATTTAAGATTTTCTAGTTAAGGAGATCATCATCCACTGACTGACTGCTATGGCCCACAGTGCTAACACTGGGGTGGAATACATAAAGGGTTCTCAGATGTTTGTTCGGGTACGTCGTCAAAGGCTTGCTTTTATCAGTGGAGGTACAGTCACTCATACCATACAGACTATAGCTGCAGTGTGAACACATGTACAAAGTACTCGTGTGATTCAAAGATTACTCTGTCTCTTACTGATTGCTCTGAATGACTTAAATGCAATTAATAGATCACATAATCTGCTCAGGTTTTTGCATTTCTGTCTCCACTAGAATAATTCATTTTCTACAAGATTCATATATAAATGTATTATACTAATACTGAAATAATTGTATAACAGTTTGCCCAACAAAGGCACACCCGAACTTTGAAAATCCTGTTTCTATTAGCCAATAGATAGTACTTCAGTCTTAAAAACAAGGCAAAAAAGACTGTCTATGAAGGTAATAGGCCACAAAAGTGGTTACACAGAAGCGGTCCCATATTTTGCCTATGTCTAAACCTAGGACAACTGAAACTTTTCCTTAATCTATTAATGCCAGTCAGATAATATAACTGTGCCTATCTCATGGTTGCACGTCTAAGTAAATAACAATAAATCAAGGAAATATGATCTTTCAAAGAATGCAAAGAAACCACTTTCAATTACTCTGCAAAAAGAATTAGGTATCGCTGACTTAGTTTTCGAATCTACTGTCTTAAGCAGGGAAAGATTCATTAATATTGCATTCTAACTTCATAGATTTTAAATTCATTTTTCAATTATCTTCATACATTAAGAGCACGGGAAGAGCTTACAAAAAAAGAAGACCCCTCAGGAAAATAAACCTTACATACTTAGAGAATGTATCCGAGAGCTACATTTAATTTTTTCAGTTCATGCTTGTGGTATGTGTTATTACATCTGCTTAGGCAGCAACTAAAGTTTAATTAATTTATCATTGCAATTATACAGAGAAATTAGAAAGTTTAACCTGTTTGGCCAATGATGGCTTTCTGTCAACTTTAGGTATGAGTCTGTTTTTAATGGGTTTGTTGTTGCTTATTTAATCTGTTGTTCTATTCTTTCCCTTGAAAAATTATCTTACCAACCTGTGAATAACTCCCACATCCCTCCTCTTTTCTTCCCTCTGACTTTTAGTTACGTTGGTGTTGCTAGCAAATACATATGGACTTTATGCAGGTAGGAAGCCTTCTCTGCTGTTGTACAAGACTCTTCAGCATACAGAACAGAGGAAACAAGCAGTTACTCAGAAGCTGCATTTTCTTGTTATCCACTGAGACAATGTGTTTAATTTCCATGACATCTCTGATTTGAAGCAAAACCTGTTGTTATATCCTCATCCACTCATCATTTTTTTTCCCCAGGTTTAAAATCAAATGGATTTTGGAAAGGACACAGTACTAATATTGGTTAATTTTTTTTGTTGTTGTTACTTAAAGAAAAAAAAAAGTCATTTTTTATAGAACATAATGAAATGTGGAATAACCCTTATATCAAATGATAAGTAGCTACAATGTACTGGGTACCTATTTCATCAATCTTGAAAACTTGATCTGGTGCTATAGCAAATTCCCAAAAATGTAGATACAATGGAAGAAAGTGGAGTATAGTTGTTGGTAATTTAAAGTCAGTATTTCAATAGTTCTTCTAAAAGTTTTATGGGATTTTCTTCTAGCCACTACTTTGTTTCTTACTTATAAATGCAATAATTTTATTTCTGTGCATGCTCCCAATAACAACTTGCTAGCACCTGTGGCAACGTCAGCTGGTACTGCAAATGTTAAGTCCAGTGAATTGTAAGCTAACACATATGCGCAACAGCCAGGCTAGTACTGCTGTTTGAAGACAAGCTATTATAGCATAGGCAGGAGACACACAACAAAGTTATGCAAACGGGAACTCAGAGAACAAATTTTGAAATAAGTACTTCTTTGTTTCAGTTGGTCTGAATAGCAACTGCAAAAATACGATATATCTGCCAAACGTTATACATTTCAATAAGCAGCAATATAAAAAAATAANAAAAAAAAAAAAAAAAAGGATGAGGTATCTCCTAGCCTAAAAAAATGCTGAAAATGAAATGCCTCATCATATCTCAGTAGACAGACAAACCAAGAAAGAGAAATAACAACGGAAATGTTAACCATGCTCTCACAAATGGAACTAACTGCTTTTACAATAGAGCTCTGTACTGGTTTCAAGGATGTGACAGAGCTTCTGAAAAGAACAATCCCATCTGAGTTCAATTTGAAGCCACTGGAAGTTAGTCTGGAAGCAGGAGATGAAGAGCTTTACAATTTTTGCAAGTAAACCCAATTTTCTTTATCTTGTTTAATGTGGATGGGGTGGTATTTTACCTCATCGTAACAGAATGCATATGAATAAGAGCCCAAATGATCAATGGCCCAGTGAGAAACCCAACTGTCCCCTTATGGGAATGAACTTTCAAGTGTGTACTCATATTTTTTAAATTCGTACATTAGTATGTACAAAACCCCACAGTTCTCTGTTTTGTCAACCTGCTAATAGTTTTGGTTTAGTTTTTGTTTTTCTTTGAGTTATCCAGAACAGGGAAACTCATTACAGCCACCACTGGCAGGTAGATGGAGATGTTCCTGTCTGTGCTTGGTGCTGACCCTCAGCCCATTTGAACTTTAACATTACAGTGATATCACTTGGCATCTTCTATTCCTTGCTCACCCCACGATTGCACAGGCCAGTAATTGCAGTGTCTTTACAGTGACCAAAGACTATGGATTAGTGAAGATACAGTCCTCAGAAGCACCTTTGTGCATCTTACACCACAAGATAAGGCTGAGCACCATGCCTTTCCATTGGACTAGCTGAGGAGACTTGTTTTTGCCTCCTGGCCCTGAAAAATGCATGACTTTTAGACAGATTTCCCAAGAGGGACACCTTAAAAGCAGCTTTTCCTGAGCTGAAAATCAGGACTCTGCAAAAAAAGCCAATGTATACACTAGAAATGTGAGATCTGCTTTTTGGGATTTCAGTGAGTTGGTTGTAAATCACAAAGCTCAAGCTTCCTGCCAGGGCTGTTCAGTGCCTCGAGCAAGAGCCTCCAAACCTGGGCCTTAGCACAGGCTAGCCAGTACAGGGTGGAGCCTGCTATGTGCAATGACCACAAAAGCCTCAGCAGCCACTCAGTCATTTTTAAATCCTTTTTTTGCTTGTTTATGGACAGTCTGAGGGTACACACACATGGTCACTAGGGTATAAGCAGATGTCTATAGTCTAGGTGTGCTCAGGGTAGTGATAGGGTGTTACCACCGAGATGTTTCATGACTTTTATACCCTCACAAACACCCATCACCACCACCACTGATGCTATCACTATTATTTCTTATTAAACTTCTTGCACACAGGACTAAGGTAGGTCAGCGAATGAAGGTGTAGTGTGGCCAAGGCCATGTCTGTTTCATCCCTAATGTCCTTGAGAGTCGAAGATGCCCCAGGGGTAAATTTCTCCCATAGCCTATGATGGCACTTGGGGGTCCCTCCTTCCATGCCCTTTGTTCAAGTTATTGCACTCTACTCAAACCATCCTCTGGACCCAGAATCTCCCCCTTTGTGTAGCAGCTCCAGCATTTTGCTGAGGAGCAGCATTATTGCAGCAAAGTGGAAACAGCAAATCTATCTTCTGCATCCCCCACTCCTGGTATGGGGTGAGAGTGAGAGTGTTATTGCTCTAGATCTAGGGAAAGAGAATAGGTCAAGATAAGGCTAGCCTGCACGGTAGAGCATGACACAAGCTGAGTGTGACACAAATTTGTTTTAGCAATGAGCAAGTCCGGTGTTTCTCAGCTAATGCAAATTTAAAATCACCATACTAACACCTTGTTGATAGATTGCTTGTCACTAGTTTAACAGCTCTTTGAGACAAACCATAAAACAAACAATAAAAGAACAGCTTCAGAAGCAGCCATAAAGCCAAAGAAACTAATAGGAGAGGAAATAGGAAAAGAAAAGAAATCTCTCCAGGATGGTGACAAAACACAGTATGAACAATATGGTGGGAGCATCCACCCCCTCACTGTTACTGAGCAGCTTGTATAAATGGAGCATGTGGCTACAGCATACAATTAAAGGAAGTCAGTAACTATTCATCTGACACAAACACTTAGAGATGCAAATGGGAGCAGGAAAAATATTAAATACTTTTGAGGAAAAAATGGACTACAACACAGTTGTTAATACTATTAATTTACAATATTGAATTCTTGAATACTTTGAATGCATATCATCTCCTCTATAAAAATAGAAAGACATTATTATAGTGTTAATTACTGAATCATGATTTGTTGAACCTTTTAGAGTGACAGACAGTTCCTATAGCTGTTACTCATGAATGGCCACATTGGACTTCTCTTCCCCAGGCCACTCTGACAGATGACACTGCAGACAGATCCTCTGGTCCTTTACAGAGCAGGTGGATGTGATGGAGCAGATGGACGCTATTTGCTAGTATAAGAGAAACATTGACATCAGCTTCAATGAGAGTATCAGCAGGTAGGCTTGCAAGGATAGAGCTGGAGTGGTTTCACAAAATACCTCCGTTACTCCAACATGCACAAACATAGGCATTAGCATGCTGCGTGTGGTGATTGAAACTAAGGAGACATTACATTAAAGAGGGTTAGCCATGTTTGCCCATGTGGATGGCAAACTAGGCTAAGCAATAGAAATGATCAGATTAAGGTAGAACTACAAGGAATTTTTTTCCCCATGTTTTCCAGTTAGTTTCTTTCACTCCTTCATCTGGAATTAGGCATAGATCTCAAGAAAATATTTCCATTACAAAGTTTAAAAAAATGTATGGGTTTTAAGAAAATCCTTGTGCACACAACCATGCAACTTATCCTTCAAATCAAACTGCTTTATTTAGGTGCTGTAGAGAAAATTTTGCTAAAAGTTGGAAGACTTTAAGGTTTTATTTAACTTTAAAAACAAGAATCTAATATAAAAGTGTTATCTTTGCTACACTACTAGATGCAAAAAGTAATTTATATCCCCATAATTCAGGATATAGGAATTAGAAAATCTCTAAACTTTTCTTCTAGAAGGGAAGGAATTTTGTCAATGCATCTGGGGAAGCATTGTTTCAAATACTGAGGACAAAGTGAATAGTGATTTATTTTTCCATGGGGAGGCAGCATGCCCACAGCTTCTCTAATGTCTTTCCATGCTACGTGCGCAATAGAGCTTCATGTCCCAAGTTTTCCCAGCACCAGCATGACAAGTGAGCTTTCTATCTCCTTTTGACTCAGATTTTCACTCTATCTAAAGAAGAACACAACGTCTTTCACATACTGTGAATCAATAGAGAGAATGCTGTTGCCCCTTTTTTTTGTTGTCCTTAGATCATGTTTTAAGAATTCATTCTTCATCCTCTGAAAAACATGAAAGATCACAGAAAATATAGTATATGGACAAACTATCTGATAGTTATTCGACCTACACACATGCACAGGAACCCATAAAAGCCATGTGTTAAAAATGAAAAGAATTTATAAATATTTAATTAAAGCTTATTTTCTAATTGCATTTTTAAAAGAGCTTTTTACTGTCTGAGGACATCCTACAATAAGTAGCCATACTGAAATAATGGAGGCTTCCCATTGTACTTCCACACCGCATTTCTCTGATGTTAGCCCTTATCCCTGTAAAGGTGCTTTCCTGGCAACACAGTGATTAATGGAAAAGAGGTGAGTTGTTAAATATTTAGCTTTCATGTCTTACATTCTCTTGACAGACATCTGTAAGAGCCATACAGACTACAAAACTCTTTGAAATGTTGCATTTATAAAATCATTTTCTAAACATTTTTAACAATTAAAAATGGAAAAAAACCCCCAGTAGTTTTATATACTGTGAAAATATCAGTAAAGGCTAGGAACTTACTATTATGTCTTCATTTATATTTAAATCAGGAAGATAGAGCGCTACCAGTAAATATAATATGCCCAACACTATCTCCTGTAGCTTTTAATGGACAAAAATTTCCCAGCTATCAAACTCTGCAGGCATAAGAGGAAATGACTACTTAAGCAATATTTTCTAGTATTTTCTTCTTTTAGCCTCTTTTAAAATATGTATTTTTATTTATAAAGTATGAATTTATAGTGCTTGTCCAGGAACACCCTATTCTATTTAACTACTTAGACACAAGCAGCATCAGTGTTTCTCTTTCTGACATGTCTCTGCCATTGTGTCTCATAGGTGTACCACCACAACCGAACCTAGTGCTACAGGGCACTTTTTCATCAGCATTTTTCAAAATAGATTATTACAGGGAGACTGAAGAAGCCCCTCCCAACTGATGACACCACTAACCCTAAAGAGACAGCTCTATGCGGGGAATTGATTAGTCATTAGTAGCTCTGCAATGGCTCTTTCTGCTCTACCCTCTTTTCCGACAAGGGGATAGCCCTGAATGTGTATAATGAAAGTGGAAGTGTGGCAGGGAAGGGAAAGTCACTTGCCTGCGGTCAGCCACCAGGCTCGCTGTGGAAGTGTCTGCAGCTCCTGACCCTGGCCCATCTCGGTAGGTGACAGTAATTAATTTTCTCTAACGAACTTTGCCTTTCCATGAGGACTGCAAAATAAATGCTGATGGCTTACAGCTAGACCCCATGTAAAAGCCTTCACTTATTGCCTGTTGAGTTACTGAGCTGGATTCATACAAGTGACTCCCAGGAAAAAAAGTCTTATGTTTCTCAGCTGTTCCAGTCAGCTGAACCAAACCTTTAAGGAAGAACTAGCTCCTGGAAATTCCAGGACTCAGGTTATCAAAACTTTACTTAAGTGAGGATTAACATGACAAATTGCCTGACAAAATTCCTCTTTATTTAAGAACTGTTTGTGTGTGTCAGTGGGTGAATGCATATATATGCATTCACATTCACAATGCAAGGGTGGATACTGAAATGTCAGGAACAGACTCTCTACCTGATGATAATTTCAAAATTACTTCTGTCCTCTGAAGGCATTCCTGGCCTGCATAGATTTGACGATTGCACAGATTTTGCTAGCAAATGTAGAAGAAAGTCTGAGTAACATAGATAATCCAGCACAGCCTATCACAGATCAATACAATACCAAATGCAATTTCCCATGGTCAATGTAGTAGTAGAGAGGTACACTAGAAGGCAAGCATACCCTTGTTAAAGCTAGTGCAGAGTTCTCCTGGACAGGGTCTACATCATCCTCCCTAGCTGACTTTAGTTATGAGCAGTCATTCTCACAAATCTTACATCACAGTAATAAGCTTAAAACTGAAAATGAATAGTTAAGATAAAAGGATATGGAAATGCTAGAGCTTCAAAGGCCAAATGAAGAGTGCCGTATCAATCATTCTCAAAAGACAGAACACTTGCTGACGATCTTTTCCATCTTTTTTCCTCTTTTTCTTCTCTCTTTTTTTCCCCCTTTTTTTTCCCCAGCCGGAAAATAGAAGAATCATACTTTCTGATACCTACATCATATTTTTTGATACTATACTTATTGAAATCTTCTTTTATGTATAAGTATTCAACAGAAACACAACTGGATAATTATAACCCAGCATGGTCTAATGTAATTAGAAAATTAATATATTTCCTGCAACAGAATTTGTTTACATTTCTTTCAGTTTTCATTGAACAAACAGAAGCAATCAGTATTAGCCTTGAAGGCTGACATTAACCCAATTAGAAGATTATTAAGGAATCTCTCACTTGATATCTATTGTAATCCTGGCAGCATGAACAAGACAGATTCTTTCTGCTATGCCCTTATGCCCTTCCATTACAGTCATAACGCAGTTGCCCAATACATATCCTCCTTCCCTTCTGTATTTGGCTGCTTCTGGTAGCACACTACACTACCCCAATGACAGGATCTGTGAATTTCCCTTTCCTCTGTCACACAATGGGGACCATGTGTTGTCCTAATGATATTCTCCATAATGGGCTCTGGTTATGTTGTACCTCATGGCTCCCTCCTCCTTTTCTGTTGTTTCCCAGTCTTTGCTTGTTTTCCCCTCAACCCCTGCTAGGACCTTTTCCCTTGTTAGCAGAGGCTTAGCGTGTTTCCTGCATTCTCACCGCCTGATACCTGAACTTCTGGTTTTGAATAGCCTTGATTTTTCATTCTGCTGGAGGCTTTCTGGTTATGCCCATTACACGTATCTCCCAATCTACTTCTTATTTCTTACACTAATTACATCTTTTCTGCTTACTCAGGGCCAGCTGTTTGGTTAGAGGTCTTTGAAGGATACTTTGAATACCTTTAAAGTTATTTCTAAAGTTTAGGCTGTTTATTGAAATTTGAACAGAACACCAGACACGGCATATTGGAAGATTTCAATTCTAAATATCATACCCGTCATTAAAAATCAATGTCTGATAAAAGAGATAAGAAATGCAAAAAGCACTTGGGGGAAAAATCTGCCATGAATATGGAACACAGCAAAAGATGCTGGGAGCATGGAAAAAGCTCTTTCATGCTTCATTAAGCACTTCTACACAATGATTCTTTCCATAACTACGTAAACTGCTAATGAGGAAGTTTGTGATGTCTCACAAGTTCATGCATGCATAGCTCATTAAGTCACAGAAACTATATTGCTGATACAAAGTGGTCTAACAAAAGGCAAGCAGGTGTGCTGAATTCAATAGTATGCATTTTAGCATTTCTCATCAGTTTAGTCCATTCCAGAAGTAAGGTAGTGCCCAAAATGGGAACACGTTCTCTGTATTGCGGAAACACAGACAGGCTTTTGCCTGCAAATAATGATCATTTGGGATCAGTGAGGAGAAGAGTACTAATAAATACCGCGTTGAAATCTGTAATCACTACACATAATTTTTACTGCACGTATGCATGCAAAAGATTTTCTTTACATTTATTTGCCATTAAAAATGCCACTGTGGATAGATGGTGAATGCACACAAACACATGGTCTGATTCCTTGCAATGCTGCTGAAATAGCAAATGAAAGCTGTGCTAAGCATATTTTTGGATCTTAGTGCAAGGACTCCTTCTGAGATTACACCATGACCTGACAGAGTTTTCCGTAGCCAGAAATGTCAAATGAACACTATAAAGGATCACTGGTGGCTTCTATCTTCGTAGAGTCCTGTGGGGTGCATGGCAGATGCAAAATGTCTTCTAATAAGAAGAGTATTGAATAGATTGTGTAGGATTTTTTATTTACCTAGTATAATTTTTGGAGATATTTGTACTATACGGAATAAGTTTTGCCCTTCTTTTTTTCTTTGCCTTTCTATTCTTGACTGGGATAGCGGTAAAGGAAGAGGAAAAGACAGGGTCCTTTATAGGGTTGACACCTTTATAGAGTTCATGGAGAGGCCAGCACACTGGAGAAAGAGGGACTGAGGAGCAATAACTGTAATCTAAATCTCTTTCCCAGGAAAGAGCAAAACAATTATTGCCATTGTGGTAACAGCTACTGTGACTAGGTATCACTAGTTGGGCATTGTTCTAGACAGTCCATACATAGTAGAATAGAAGTCTTTCTTCCAAAACCTCACAGTTTTTGCTTGTGACAAAACAGACTTATGGAAAAACATGTGGAGATTACAAACCAAGCAAGTTTTAATAATTTCAGTCACAGTTTACTCTGGCTGGTCATCACCAGTAAATGTATTTCAGTAACAAGTAGTACAAAAGAGGATGATACCTGCCTTAACTATTTCTGCCATGTATAAAATGAACAGGTATCTGAGTGAGTGTTAAAGGATTTTTGACGCTCCTTTGGTGAATTCAGGTAAGGATGTGGGAAAATGAAGAGGTTTCTGAGATAATTACTTCCTCTTGTTCAATGACTTATCTGTCACTTTTGTGGAGGATCCTGGGGAAGGAGAAAGTCTCTTCTACTCTCAGGGTATTTGGGTGAAACTTCAGCAGGAGAGGAAGCCCCTTTCATTACAGGAACTGCCACTTACGAAGCTTTTGCTGTTCCAAAAAATGCTCTTTCACGCAAATCTTTCTTGCTTTACTGCTACAAGAAATGTCTGTCCCACCTCTGCTACCAGTATAGCCAAAGACAAATTGGAACTGAATAGTTGTCTTTTAAATGTCTCTCAGATAGACAAGTGGAGAGCCGTCCATCACTGGCAGGTATTCTAGCTCTGCGAAAGGTACAGTGTTTGAATGCCAGATAATCCTTTGCAGTTACACTAGAACAACTCTCAGGAAATAATAACAGTAAAAGAAGGCAGAGCCCAGACTAGAAAATCATCATTATTCATCACAAGAGAAAAATATTTATAATAAGGATGAGTAGGCACTGTCTAAATAGAGAAAGCCAACTATTTTCAAAGAGAAATGTAAGAAACAGAACTGGAACTGAGGGAAAATTTGATGGCTTTGGCCTTTATGTGAAGGATATGTATGGCAGCAGTATTGCATATAAAAGTCTCTATGTCCAGCACGCAGGGAAGATTACTAGAGAGAATAGTATGCAACCCTCTAGAGAGTGAAGCCTGGCAAGGAGAGAAGGCACATTTTACATGTAGAAAGAATAAAATGTTCAGAGTGCTTTTTAAGTCTTTTTAAAGAAACAATTATATTGTTTTTCCAATACAGAATTGATTCAATTGTCCTCAGGCTTCTGAATCATTTACGTCCATAGGGAGATGCAAAATCTGGAATCCCTATTTATCTTATGTAACTGGAAAGGCTTTAAGTTGCAAAGACGTCTGAAGTTGATTGGCTAAAGAGAATCAGAAAAAGTTTGGGACTGGAGAAACTCTTAGAATTTCTTTCAATGCAATACTTCTGAAATTAATTTTATCATTACTTATGTATGCCAGACGTCTGCCTCACTATTTTTTTTTAGCTTACTTACTACTCCAAGCAGTATGTTTTTAAAAAGTGAAGTTTTAAAAGAAACATATATAATTTAAACATCCTTAATGATATTATCCACTTCAATCAAAAATTTATGTAAAGATTCTGCCAGAGACACTTTTACCAGCATTAGTCATTATTAGAAAAAAACCCTAACATTAATGCAACACAAATTATTTCCTTTAGTGACATGTTAGATTCTCCCTCAAGCCGCCTACTTCCAATTTATCTCTGTTATTGTCTTATGTTTTTAAAGAGGCAACACAGACCTTTACAAGTCTTGACCTTTAATAATGATTAACTGATTCTTTTTCTTTCTTTTTTTTTTTCTTCTCCAATCTTTGCTTAAAGCAAAATAAATATTCTTTGGATCAATGTTTTAAGTAGGCAGAACTCAGTAGCACAGGTGCATAAGGAAGAATGAAACCTATTGAAAAAATTTTCCTTTTATTGTCTCTCCCCGGTTTAAGTTCCAATATTAAACTCCAAATTTAACAATAATTTTTAAATCTTTTTTTACTTATTTATTAGAAAACAGTCAATAGATAAAACCTAGCTTCTCCTTGTCTCTTAAAACACTTTTATGGCTTACTACCATAAAGACAATGATGCAGGGTGTGGTTTTTCATCTGTGTGTGAGATAACACGGTTTTTATGGATATATTGTTATTCCACACAGCCTGTAAAACCTACAGGTACTGTAATCTGGTCCTACTTGTGCTTGTAATCTACACACATAACATGTGGATGCCAGAGTCCAACATTTTCCCTTTAAAAAGCTACATTTAAAGGTAGACTGCTGGCTTTAAAACAATATATCCTTCTATATCCTTCATAAAAAGAATAAAAAGTATTCTCTTTATGTATAAAATTTACTAGGGAATAAAACTGATGATACTTACATAACATGCTGGCTTTTCATTATTTAGACTGCATAGTTTTACATTTCTTCTAGTTTGAACTGTAAAATTATAACATTAGAAAATTATTAAATTATTTTACTTTTCTTCAGATTTTGTTACTTTCGTCTTCTGACCTAGCTGAGTATATTTCAGTGCTGCAAAATATGAGCTGCAAAACCAGCTAGTAAAAATTTTTAGATGATTGTATTTAGTTGGTGGTTTTTCTAATTAATTTGAAAATAAACCCAAAAGTTTAGTTCAAATACAATATCATATTACTTTTTCATAAACTAAGTAAATTTATGTACACATATTTACTTGTATATACAATTCATTTTGGGGTAGGTAAATTACAGATGTTTCATGTGTGGAAATATATCCTTCAAATCTGGCAAAGGTCATAAAAAATACATATAAACAGCCTCCTTTATTGAATGCGTTTATAAGATAGAAAGACTTAATGGTATGTCCCTGTTTTAAGAAGAGCTAAGAAAAAAATGGGACTCCCTAGAAATGGCATTCATGTATGATAAATTGCTGTATTGCTAGCAGATAACAGAAATAAATATCAAAAAGATTTTGAGGTTTTGAAGTAGAATATAACTTCTGATGTACTTTTGATGTACACAGCAGTGTGCATGGACTTAAAATTCAGTGCTTTCCAGTAGAAGTTAAAACGGTCCAGACAGTCATTTAAACTAATTTATCATTACTAGTTCTGAAGGAGCTGTATTATATTACATTCTGAATAGACAAAATAGATATTAGACAGACAATTTAGTAAGGGTTCAGTATTGTTCTTTAACTCACAAATGTGTTACCACAGTTCAAGGAATTGCATAACATCTTCTGTGCCACACTAAGTGATGATGTGTACTGTTACCCATTTGAAAAGCAAAGAAAATCCTGCTGTCTTAAACTTCAGCAATGCTTTACCTTGCATTTACAATTTACTGAATACATATTTCAGCAAATGCTGCTAGGGGCCAATTACTGAGGCTCAGCTGATCTACACCAACTCAGTCACTCTTGAGACCCCAGTTAAGTGACTTGGAAATAACCAGCAATTATATATACACCACAGTTTCCATCTTCAGTCATCTCTAACTAGTGAAGTCCTCCTTTTCATCTGTGGATTGCTTGTAAACTGCTACTGGCAGTCCAACACTTTTCTCTGTGTATGTGGGTTGAGGAGTTATAGAAATAGCACCTAACATACCAGACACTTGTGCTGAAGTGGAATCAGATCCACTCCCAAATGTCTTTGACATATCCCTTACCTACATCTACCTGGGATCAAGATCATCAAGGAATCTCACACTCGCTAACCACCACTGTCAGCAGTCTGGTAGTTAAGGCTTTTCCTATAGCACATTAGATGATTGGTCCGCAGACTCTCTCAGCTTTGTCTTTCTACTCTCTCTCCATCTGCCTGAAACACCTACTGTCCCGAGGATTTAGACAATACCTTGAAAAGCTCAGACTTGCTGAATACAGACCTAGAAATGGGCTGCTTTAAATTCTCTTCTTTCCAGGAAGAGTTAGACTCATTTCAACCCTAGAGCATGGGCTGCCATCTGGAGGGTAATCCAGCCCCCAGATTAATACAACCTTTATGTAAACCATGCTCTAGATCCAGTGGAGTCTCCTCCCCTGTTGCAGTTCAGAGCCGCCTCCAGGCACAGCCTCGGCAGTGAAATATCTGCCCAGCAGGGCGATTGCCAAACGCCTGCATGGATCCCTTCATCCATTAGGTTAATTCTGAACGAAGCATGGTGAATTTAGGACACAAAACCTCATGAATTACATTTCATGCCTTGGGATGTTATGACAGCTCAGAGGAGTTGGTCCACACCCACGCTTGTTAACAGGTTGCCACAAAGCAAAACAGGAGATGGGGGCAGGGATACTGCAGAGCAGTAGGTGATAGATCGATCAGTGACACTGTCTTGCCATAATAAGAATAATGCTTCTGAATGACAAGCAAAGTTCAAAGGAGGAGATGTTGAAGCTTGGTACAGTCTTCTCGTTTGATCTACTTCAGCCTGGAACTCCTAATTATATAAAAAGCTTAAGCAAAATGGAGTTGAGAAAAAGAATGTGTGCAGACACTCCCTGAATGCAGTGAGCATGAGGGTTTGGTGGTTTGGCACATATGATATGGACCACAGCAGCTCACTATTCTTACAGAAAACTCTGGTCTCCAGTGTAAAGAAAAAAAGGGAAGAATTTCAAAAGCAAAGTGATTTACTTTTAAAATTATTAATTTGGAACCATTTTCATTGATAATTGCCTATAACATAAAGTCAGACCAAAATAAAAATAAGATATCCCACAATCCTAAGATGAGTCATACGATACCTTTTCAGTGTATTGTACAGATAAAGTTGAGTCAATAACCTTACTTGTGCAGGTTGTATTAAAGTCAGTATATATTTTTTCCATAACAAAGCAATAACAATCTGAAGTCTGAAAAATAAATCTTTTGACATGACAATATTACAAGACTGAAAATTTACCAATGAAAATATCATCTGCTAAAATTAAAATTGTCTTTGAAGTTTGATGAGATGTATAAGTATGACAAAAATCAACCCTTAAAAAAATATTTGTTATGTTGTTCTCAGTATCACTAATTTATCGTGTATACTTCTCCTGAAAAACAAGAACCATCAACCAGTATGCTTTTTACTCATATAAATGAGTAAAAAGGAGGTGAAACAAGAACAACTGATAAACAAAATTAACTGCATGTCTAATTAAAGAGTTGATATGACTAATATATTTTTTTCTTTTATCACAGTAAAATGTGTTCCTTTCTCTCAAGGTTCAGTAAATGGATACCAGATATAGCCAATTAAGTAACAGTGTGATTCATGTATAGCTTTAAATAACATCCAAATAACGATGGAATTATCTCTTGTGTTTAGTCATGGTGAATCACTAACACATCTCAGTTTACGGAGTCACATTTCAATGAATTTAACAGTCAAAAATACAAACACTTTAGAAGACCTGGGCTATAAATTTCTATGATATACCATACCTATGACATTTCCAGCTGTAAAATTCATGGTGTTAAATGGTTCAATGTAAAATGTTTATGAAAGATCTGTTTTAAATATTTTTGAAAGCCTAGCATTCACCTGCTGTATCATGAAGGAAGATATTCACACACTCCAACT
Source organism: Fregata magnificens (assembly GCA_013389945.1). Lineage (NCBI taxonomy): Eukaryota > Metazoa > Chordata > Aves > Suliformes > Fregatidae > Fregata > Fregata magnificens. The sequence goes on along the minus strand of WAAD01003682.1, from coordinate 42,975 downwards.
TCAGGTATGTCAACCCAGTTGTCTAAACAAAGTGTCTAAAATCCTATACAGTGGATTGAGTGAGTTGTCAGTGTGCCAAAGTCCAGACAACAGCCACCTTGATGGGAAGATACAGATAGCTGTAGAGCAGTTCCACTCTGATGTGATATGATGCATGCCATACAGGTGCCTCTTGATCTATACTGACCCTATGGGGAACCTACTGTGACCAAGTACTGACTTAGTGTGATATTTCATAATCAGTTTGAGCCAAAACACCTCTATGCTGTCTTCTCTCCACTTTTCTCTGTGGCTATGCACTCCCACTCTTAACATGTCTTGGCACTAGGGTTTGTTGCACCCATGTCACCATCAGCATAGCAAGCCATCTAGCAAAAATTGGTTTTCTTTCCTTTGGGACTACTTTTCAGCCATCTCAAAAACCCTGTGAGCATGAGCACTCAAGCTGGTTGAAAGAAGAGGTGAGTGACAGGAGGCAGGTGTCAGAGCAGCTCAGATTTACACCGTGAAATCGTGAAACGTCACACCATTAATGGCAAACCTAGCTGCCAGGTAAAATTGTGTGCCCTCGAGAGGCTCCACCGACTAATTCAAGAACCTATTTGAGTCAGAGGTCTCAAGCTGGACAAAGTGAACACTCTTCATAATATATAAATAGCAGGAACACAAAGGCATTGTCAGCAATGGAAGTCAGGCATCTAAATATTCTTTGTGCATCTGACTCTAAATGGATTTTTATGTTTTCAATACCTTCCTCTTTCATGGTGACTGTGTCAGAAGCATTTTAAACAGAAAATAACAACAACAAAAAAGGAGTTTGCATGTCCAGAGATTCCAGGAAACAGTTAGTAGCAAAATTTGCCTCCTGCCCAGACTTCTCTCTTCTGTAAAAGTAGAAGCTTGTGCAGTCCCTTCCCTCTTGAACTGCTGGTGTCCTCACTAAGACTGCCCTGGAAGCCAAACTCCATTTTCTACCTACCCTGTTCTCCTTAATTCAAGGAAAGACTGATATAAGGAACTCCCAAAATAAAATAACTCTGAAAAAGGATGCAGTATTCATAAAATTAAAACAGCAGTCACGGAATTGTAACAGGTACCTATGCTCCTAGAAAATTTTTTCAAGTATACTGAGTTATTCTTTGTATGTGTCCATCCAGTAAATACAATAGCATTTTAGTCCTTATTTTAATTTTTGACTTAAACTAGGTTGAACTGTTATTGTTGGTAATGCATTTGCATATGTATCTACTATAGTAAGTAAATTATTGTGAACAACACTCTGGACAAACTAAAGGTCATTCATTCTTCAGTAGTAATTCCAAATAATTTCAGTCTTGGACTTTGTCCTTATAAATGTAACTTTTGTTTGTTTGTTTGTTTGTTTTTACAAAGAAGAATAATCTCATTGATTTGAGTACTCACATGATGGGAGGTATTTGATTTTATAAGTTTTTTAAAATGCCTGACCTTTCCAAAGCATTGGGAAACTAAAAATGGCACCTTGGATACTCTATCTATGATAAAATGTCTGTTTTGACATTCATTACCATTTGACAAAGGAAAAAAAAAAAAGAAAAAGAAAGAAAGATTGTACAATACTGGCTGCTTTATTTGTAAATCATCTTTCTTCATATGGGAATTGAAAATCCTTATTAAAAGTTGAAAATGTCTTCCAAAAAGAAATCCTCTAATTCTGACTTAAGTGGGATGAATGCTCTGTTTAAAAGAAACTAGTGCGAGATTAAAAGCATACACAACAAACCCACAAAACCTCTACTAATATTTAAACTATAACAAACCTGGTGGTATCTTTAGTATCAATCTGTAAAAGTATTGTAAAATCAGCACCAAGAAGTCCTCCTATGATTTTCAATAAGCAGAAATGTACCATGCATGCTTTTAGAAATCCCATGAAAAATCTGACCTTGAATGAATTATTTAAAAATACAAGCATTTATTACTTGAAATGGATTGCCTACAAAAAGAGCTGTGAAAGAGACAAAATATACCATCCTATAGCCTCACATCTCCAATCTATCCATTACATTAGTGCAGAGAGAGGTAATTTTCTAATGCTTGTTGTAATTTTTTCTTAATAACCCTAATGTGGGTTAATTGAAGTATGCACTTAATTTGTTTCTGTAGTGAACAGGAATAATCACTTGATATGTTTTATTTCTTGTTAAGTATGACATTTTTGTAATATTTCCTTTCCTACAAATATTTTCAGTTATTATAAACTAGTCATTGGAATGAAACCAGTGTATTTGTAATATAGCATATATCTATTTAAAGGATCCTTTAAGCAGTTGAAATGACTGATATACTAGAAGGTGACATTTACTGCAGAGTTCAAGGTAGATACCCAAGACAAGCCTTGCAAATAACAAGATCCTGAGGTGCAAATTTAAATTCTGGTTTTACTGAACTGGAAGCCTTCTCTCTCTTTTAACTTTCTAGCTCCACAGTTCTCAAGAGTTACCTTTGAGTTCAGTGAAACAAGTGTTTAACCCCATTTTCTTTGTATTTGGACTTTTTTTTGTGTGTATGCTTTCAGATTGGCATGAAAAGTAAGCACTGAATAAATCTCTTGTTTCAGGTGATATTTTGTTTTCTTGTGTGGAAACAAGAAAAAGTAACTAAGCAGCCCATTGTCAGAACTTTACCTTAGGCAAAAGGATAAGAAATTAAAAGAGGACAGATTGTGGAAAATACTGTTGTGTTATCTTTTATTTATAGCTGTCTAGTGCATTCTGAGAGGGATATAGGGCACAAATTATGATTGGCATGTGTGTTGAACACATTGCTGGTAATTTGTTGTCAAATATGAAATATGAACTAATAACTATATGTATCCTATTATTCTCAAGCCTAACACAAAGCAAAGGAGTTCACTGACGTATAGTTCTTGATCAGGCATTCATCACTACCAAAGCGTTATATGAAGGTTTACAATACATGCCATAATGAACTATTGTTGGAATTCTTTTTTATTTAATCAATTATGCTATGTAGCATCAAACTGAATTTCCATGAGTATTTTTATATTTGCAAGTTCCTCAGATTAAATAGAATGTAAAATTAAATAGCTAGTGAATTGGCTATTTATAACAAATGTGTGTTGAATATATCTAGGGATACTACATCCTGTGTATTCATCTATAATATGCTGTGTAAACAGACAAGAATAGCACCTAGATATGAACAATCTGAACTTTGTGTTACACATCTGTTAACAAATATAAAAAAGATCCTGTTCAACTGATTTTTTCAAAATATTCATACTACTATGATGTTCTAAACTGTAAGAATTTATTACAAGTATTTAAGCCCCTCAGCCCCTCAGTGTTTCTCCAATTAACTTTCCATTTTCTATTGACATGACAAACTGTCAAATCCCTAGTAATTATTGCCATTGAGAATGCATACAGATTTAGATGGATTTTTCAGAATGAAGCCTGTGTACAGCACTAAACCTTAATACAGTCTACAAATCCATAGTACATCTAAGACATAAGTACAAAAACAAAGTTCAATGCAGCTTCTTGTAAAACCAGTCCTAATTTGGACTGCACGAGCATATGCTGACTTCACCAATAATGCTGGAAAACATTTATTCTAGAACTGGAAAGCAAACTAGTTCCTGGGAGAAAAAAAAACTGTACTAGTATTTGTCCTTCCACCAATAGCCCAAAGACATCCTTACTGAGATCAGCTTTACATGTGAAGACCATTGCTGCTCACAAGAGATTTGTATCTCTAAAGCAGAATATTCTGGAGGAGTTCATTAATTTAAAATTGTTATCAATCATAAGTACTTAGGACACAGTATTAAATTTTGATTTTGATATTCACTACTTAATATTTTAATGCTTTTCCATAGTACCATTAAGTGATGGGGTTTTTTTTGTATGCAAGGAAACACTTGTGTGTCTTTCAACATTAGATACCATGAAGCACCTACATATAATTTAGAAACACAAAGTATAGCTTGAAACCAAAACTCTGGCAAAAATAACCGCAGAACAATGTGACTCCCAATATTTCAAATTTACACAAATACAGTCTTTTCAGGACTATAATTTCACAAGGTGGAAATCACGTACAGTATGTGCCTATTTCTAAATTACATTTCTTGGTATATGATATTCTGTATTTATGATGATCTTGGTTTCCATAAGTTATAGCCTGCTGTCTCCCACAGAGAATTCTCATAAAAGTTTTGTTGTATCTGACTATATTTTATTTTGCTAGTAAGAGACATATGATTTTTGATTGTTTAAGAAAGTCTTAGACAGGAAACCAAACTTTTGGATGATTATCCAACTGATATGGGAAATCTTTTGAGGTTCCACAGTCTTCTCTCATATTATAAAAATAAACTGGATATTTACCTTTTTCATAGGAAATGTGAAAAACTGCACAATCTGAAAAATTCTCATGTATCTAATCTGTACACAAAGAATGAAGTGTGCATAGTTGCAGAGACTGAAAGACAGACACTTTTTATTGCATTAAATCCTATTTAGATGCTTAACACAGAAAGTACACCAAATAAGTACTGTATATAGTATCCTCTAAGAGCAGACATTTCTCCATGGATTATAATCTAACTTGAATAAAGAAGTTTTGTTATTCCATAATTAATTCACATAAATGTTTCCCAGACAAAGCATTAATAAAGTGAGATAAAATTTGTACAAATGCATTGTCAAATTTTACATATATGCATGTACATATATATGTGTGCGTGTGTTATATATATAGGGAGAGTTTAGGTATACATGTATATGTATTTATTCTTAGATGCACACATGGAGAGAGAAAAATAAACATTTAAAACACATAGATATGCTGTTTCTAATTTTCTTAATTATGTGTTTTTAGGATTTGATTAAATTAGGAAAAAGAGTGGAAGGAAAATCAGTTGACATGTTGTCACTGAGCTGTAACTGCAAACTTCCTCAGTGCAGTTGAATGTTTCTGACTCACTTATTGTCTCCTTTTTGGTAAACTATGTTTGGCCCTTCATGGACAGCCTCAGCTATAGAATAGTCGGATTAATGTAATCTGAATGTTGAAAGTCTAAAGAAGGGACTGCATGGTACCTAGAAAACATTTTTATTTTTTTTAAGAATCAGATCTTAGTGATTAAAATCTCCCTTATTACCATGTGGTTTTCTTCTTCACTAGATTTTTTTTTTTTACCCATGAGTCAAGACCTTTGGAAGTCCTCAGTCCATTTTTACTTTGGGAATGTATTTCTATGCTATACTTCTCCATTTGGAATTGGAAAGCTGAGCTGAAAATGCCAAGAAAAAATTTGAAAATTATTTTCTTTCTTTCCAGTAGAATGTGTAAAACAGCATGTATGAGATTTTGGTCAGCTTGTATCTGGTTAGATTAAAAAAATACATTTCAAACTTTTGAGTTGTCATGAACCAGACTTCAGTTAAATCATTAACTGTGCAAGTGAGTCTTTAAGCAAAGCTTTTTCCATTGAAAGTCCTACTATTTGACTAGGTGAGTATACTAAACTGAACTTTAGCCCACAAATTATGATATGATATTAAACCAAAACATTTTAGAACAGTGACGCTAGGAATTTCTCAGTTAAAATTTTCTTTTAAAATATTAGTTTGTTGAAAACTAACTTTTTACAATAAATAGTTCAAACAGAAAAAAAGGACTTTTTAATTTTTAAAATTTTTTTTTTTACCTTTTCAAAACATGCCTAGTTGTTTTCTGAGAGGAAACGCCCAGCTCTCAGGTAAATGAAAAAAAAATTATATGTGTGAAGTAAATTTTGAATTTACAGTTTTGATTATTCCCACGTGAAACTGTTGCCCGTATTATGTTAATCTAATCACAGAATATATCAAAGAACCAAAGTGTCCAATTGAATCACATGATTGAAAAAAAGATCAATTTGGTTTAAAGAATGTTGCTGTAATCAGATAAACTTAAAAATCCCTATGTCGTAATGAAAAAATTCTGTTCCTGTTACAGAGTGAATATAGCTTTTAGATGAAATGTGTAGAGATAAAAATTAATAATTTTAGATATTCTTTCATTTTAATTTTTGTCCTGACCTTCATGGCAGATTGCTAGTTATTTGATATTGTTTGATATTGCTTTAGTTAATTTATTTATGCAGTTTGTGATTAAGCTAGTTAAGGAGGTCTTTTATCATTAACAAGGTTAATTTGTGTGGAAGATTTTTATGACAACACAGTGCTATAAATGAAGTAGCATTCTCCTCTCCCTGATGATTTACCTCTGGCAGTTCTTTGTATTCTTACTTTAGAAATAATACATTAAAAGTAGTTTTAGTGACATTTTTTCTTGAATATGTGTGGGGAAGGGGGAGAAAGAAGCAAGCCCCAATTCAATAGGTAATAGTCAATTTAATTTTGTTGAAATAATGCCCTAAAAACAAATAGGAAAAAACATTCACTACATATTAGGTCACAAGAATAGTTTTTTAGTGTTGGATGAAATTCAGGAAAACTCATTTCATTCAGATGACAGAGAAAGTGTTTAGGTGCCTGTCCAAACTTATCTTTTAGGTTCATAGTGCTGGAAATCCTTTATTCCCTTTTTTTTTTCTCTAACATCAAGCCTAGCTAAAAATAATTCAACAGTTGCTTTATTTTCTAGGTGAATTTTGGCATTTCAAACTACAGTCTTGTGCAGAACCAGGAAACACATTAAAAAATGGGGATGACACAGGTTAACTAGCTTGTGAGGTGTTTAAAATAATTATTGAGTTTCGGGGGTTTTTAACTGAGATCCATTACTGCCTGTTGTGGAAGCACACCTGTCTTCTTTAGTAACGTGAAGATGGACCAACTGGATACTAAAATCAGATTTTCTTGATTCAGACTAAAAGTATTCATCCTGTTTCCTTGAGGAGGACAGATATTTGACAGTGCTGGTGGGAAAAACAATGTTACCTGAAAGACAGGTGAAACTGAAAAGACTCAGAATTTACCAATATAGAAAACCAGAACATAATTTTTACATAAATATACATATCATGCATATGATATATTTATATCATAAATATATTACATCTACATTAATCTAGAATTAAAAATAGAGATATCTGAAGTTTTAGGATTTTCCATATGTAAGAAACAATATTAATTAATTCCTTTCTGAACAGGTCTGAACTGAAAGGTTTGTATTTTTATTATTATTACTAGGGTTTTTTTATATTAACAGGGATTTGTTCGTTTGATTTTGTCAGCGTGTTGAGGATAAGAGGATGAAACTTGTGGGATGAAGTTCCTTGGGTCTTTATGTTGTTCTTCATTACCTGTGCCTTGCCTCCCCTTGCCTCCCATTCATTGTCTGCTTTTCTCCCCTCCCTGGCATATGCTGCTGCCTGCCCACAGAGTGGCTCAGAGCAGAGTGGGAAACACTCACCTCCTTATAGCTCCAAGCTTCTTGCAGGCTGCATACTTTTGAAGACTGTATTTGACATAATATTTTATCTGAAGTCATTGTTTCCAGAGCAGCAGTTTATACTGAGGTCACCACAGCTACCTAAGAACCCCTTTAACAGGAGAAAAGCTTAAAAAGAAAACAGTATTTTTAACCTTCCAACAGGATTAAGTTATTGATTGCAAAATTGGAAGTAAAGTTGCAAACAAAAAACATTAAATGCAGAACAGGATAAGTTGGGAACTAATCTTTCTTTCCTCATCTAGTATTTCTCTGCTTCATGCTTTGACTGTGTCATGCTGTCTTTTAAGAAAAGTCTTTGAGAAATTAATTTCTCCTTCAATTTCTATCCCGTGCTTCTATCTTGTGCTTTTCTGGTTACTATTCATTGTGATGAAAAGATATTTCAGATGAGGTCTCAAGATTCCTGTGACTCTCTAGGGTTGCTCATTGCAGTGCAGTCATGCTTAACACTCTCTGAAAATCAGGTGAATAATGGGACACCTTTCCCCTGACCGACTGCGGATAGCTTGAGCGTGATGGGAGCCTGTAGGTTCATAAGGACTGAGGAGTGCAGATTCTCCAGCTCTGGTTTCTTTCCTTTTGTCTTAGCAAGTCAAACTGCAGTTCCTAACTTATGCCATAACACTCCATCAGTCAGCCCTTAGAGAAACTCCTTCCTTAACGTGCAGTCACCTTTTGGTCTGATGTTGTTTTACGAAAGCCATGCAATGCAATAATACAACAGGTCTGTGGTCCCATAACACTCAGCAATATATCTCAGCAATAAATGTCAGATATCTCTGTCACTCAGCAGTGCTGGAGCCAAATCAATGAGATGCCCCTGGAGTCTTCCCACCTTGATTTAGACACTGCACGGAGGTGCCTGGTTTAAGAACTGAACTCCAGTAGCTCCTTCAGCAGCAAACACACTGGCATTACTGAGGGCTTCCTCGAAAGTGTGCCCAGCACCACTCCCCAGAGGCCTGCCAGCAGGGGAAGATTTTGAGGTGAACCATCACTATTGATGTTTCAGCACACCACGTGCACCTGCAGAAGCACACACATCCCTGTAAATTATGTATGCACTCCCCAGGGCACGTCCTGACACTTCATGAAGCAGCCTGCTTCATTTCCAGTTCAAGGTGGAGGACTGTGAGGTGAGAAGCACAGAAATGTGGGGGGAGAGCAGGGATTGTCCCAGCTCCCCACCACGCTGGTAACCTGCTAATGAAATCCCGGACTACCTCAAGCTCCTAGTTCCTTGCTCTCCGTTTTCTGTGCCACCCATTCCGCTTCTCCCCCTTCCACTAACATGTTTATTTTCCAAATAAGGGACAAGTACAACATCCCAAACACGTTCTGGAGGACTAACACATTTTCTGGCAGTGTCTAGAGCACTCTGCAACATCTGGTCACCCCAAGCCTCAGGTGGGTAGGAGGCTGCTGGCTTAGGTAACTATCTAAGGTTTGGCTAAGTGAATCTCAACATTATTCCAACATTAAAATATTTTGCATTTTTTGCAGGATATGAACTGGCCCCCTGAAATGAACGCTAGCTTTCCTCAGTGAAAGTGAAACAAAGACCTTCCAGACGTTATCCAGCAGGACCAAGACATTAAATTTAAGAGTGGAACAACATAATTTTTGTGTCAGGGAACTACCACATTTTTGCACTTGCTCCAGTTCTCACAAGTTTTTTACAGGCTTTTAAACAACAAATTAATATATTCCTGTAGCTTCTTGATATAAGGCTAAGTATTATAGCTTCACATTCATTTATGGTCACACTTTCCCATCTCTGTCTGAAAGGGACATTTTCAAATTAACTCTTTCATATTCATCAATAGCTATTTAGTTTTCTGAAAGTGCCTTTTCCAAACCCAGCATTTCTCAAATTATTTAATCTGTTTCTTAGCAGTATGAGAAATCAAAGGTATGATTAATTCTAAAAATCATAGATAAAAAGCCTCTAGCTAGCCATTAATAATTACACTCTTATTGAAGTAGTCTCACCCACACAGTATATTTAGCAAGAAAATGTCAAAGCCCACAAAGGTTCTGCCTTTTGTTTTTTTCATCAAAAATATCTCAGTAAGCAACATTAGTTAGGAAAAAAATGTGTGGAGTCACTTTGCTTTCTGTTCCCTAGGCTTGTGTTCAAATGAAAAGGTAAAATCGTCATATAGGAAGTTTTCTGAGTTGATATATCAGAAACAAAACCTTCAGAACAACAGAAATGAGCTGTAGAAGGAAATATGTTACATCTCCTCTTTTCCATATCATTGTTTCTGAAAACATGTATATCAGGATCTCAGAATATTATCTGAATAGCATGAATCATTTTAAGTAATAATTTATGAATATCAAACCAAAGATGAATTATTCTCTGGCAACTATTAGGCATAGGCTGGTAAGCACCATAAAATGTTCTGCCAATGACTGTCAGAATTAATTTGCAAGCCTTCTGCTTTTTCTGGTATTGTGCTGCAGAACGTACTGAGTTTTGCTTGCTTTATTTTTTTTTTTCCTATGAGGTTTAGACAACCACCAGATTTGTTTCCATTTGTTTCTGTAGCTAACATGCTAGAAGCTCTATCAGTAGGTTACTGTTCTGACACCAAAGCATAATTCCAGTGTAACCTACTGAGGACTGTTTGTTTCTTACAAGTTGCCCTCTGTGCCAATCCACAAAGGAGATGGATTTGTATATCCTGCAAACCGTGGTAACTCATGTACTTAGCTCTGGAGCCTTAATTACCTGTATGGCAGTAGGGGACCAAAGTGACAAAATATACCTACCATCCACTAGGCTAGAAAAAGTGAAACAAAACGGTTTCTTCATGCATCATTTTCTCTCCATTCATCTGTTCATTCATTCATTCATATTCGTACATTCAGAATAATCAGATGCTATTATGCTACCTTCTCACTCTTTGCTGGTTTTAGACCAGCACAACATTTAAAATTACAGAACATCTTTGCAATTCCGTAAGTAATCGCAAAAACAAGAAGTCTTGCAAGCAAAATTTAAACCACAAAATCCCACTGAATCCCACAGTAAATATATAAAAATATACAGAAAAGGTGAAGTTTAGAAAGAAAAGCTCAGGTACACTTGTAACTACAGACTTTCAGCAAACGTAAAAACCAGTATCAGTAATATTCAAGAGCTTAGTATTCAGTATTAACTACTACCAATTTTTTTGTGAACAACAGTCTTCTAGATGGTATATGATACATCTCTGCATGGAAACAAAGTATGTTTAATGCCTTTTCAATGAAATGATTAATGCCAACATACCGTCACATTACCATCATACATTAGCACATCAAATACCTTCATACACTTTGAATAGAAATTATGTGTTTGCTACTTACCTAACTGAGTCTCCTGAATCGTGAGCTTACTCTCCAAGGGGTGTAAAAGCTTTGGTGGCTTATCTGTTAGTGGTGCTAGAAAAGAAAGAAAGTCACATATATAGTTTTCTGATTATTATTGGGTAGAATAAGACCTGAGTTTATACCTATTGTTTCAGGAATCCTTCGAGTTTTCTTTTGTTTAAATAAAGTTCATGCCTTCAGTAGCTGTAAATGTTTTTGCTTAGAGACTAAATATAGCACCAAAATTTAGAATCTTTCACATGCACTTGTGTTAAAAAAGTCCTCTCTTTAAACCTTCACAAAAACCATGCACTGACATGTTACAATTTTGTATTTTCATAAATATTATCCAACATTTCATAGTTTATTATAACATTTAATTACCCTTCTATCATATATAGTCACAGAGAAATAATATAAACTAAGTTACTGTAAGACAATTTTGAATATTTGATGAAAATTTTACTTAAAAAGATATTAACATCACTGAAACTTTTGAAAGTGAAGTATTAGAAAAAGGCTCATTTTTCAAAATCCAAGGGATGGATACAGTGAAATAATGCCAAGATACCTAAAAAGATGGTTTCCCTCCTCCCTTTTGATCTACCCTGAAAAAATATTAGTAGACTTATGCAAATTGTGGAATAGGAAGAGTTTTGTAGTGTTCAAAAACCTTCTGAAGGTTGTTGAAGCATGTTCAAAACATGCAGCTAAATAGTGCAGCTATTCTACTAGATTCATCATCTGTATACTTAATTCATAGAAGCGACATTGATTATTACTACTTTTGTTGTTGTTAGCAAGTGTACTCTTTACTGATCTCTCACAGATGAGTGCATGCTATATGAAAAAAAAACATTCATTAACTTTTTCTTTGTAATTAATAGTACATGTTCATGGGAAAGCTCCAACGTTTGTAGTCACCTGGAACATTTTGATATTTTGCTTTTCAACAGTAATTCATACTTCAGTCTTTAACACAGATTATGGGCTGTCAGAGGTTTAAAGTACATTTGACATTTTGGTATAACTCTATAATATTTGTTCCCTCCAACTTGTCAAAATCACTGTTCCCTTTCTTACTGACACACACACATCCACATGTGTATGGGTTTAATCTACTAAAGACTCTCATCTCCTGTCAGTTGAATTGCAGGAGAGGTTTAGTTGCATTCTCTTTTTTATATTTCCTCTGCTCTTTGATTAATTTATCAATGCCCTTTAAAATCTACAGTATTAATTTCAACTTTGCAGCAAGTACAGAATGGATCCATTAACAACTCAGATGTTTCTGCTTTACGGAGGTTTTCCTTTATCTGACCAGAGCATAAAATGACCCAAATGGTGGCTGAGATGTTGAGCCATCAGATCTAGGCCTAAATCAAAATATATCTTTAAGGAAGAAAAAAGAACTGGATTTGGTCCACAGACCCTCTTTCAGTTCATTCTTCCAACAACAGTTTCTACTCTCTACAGGAAATCATTCTGCACTACAGACTTTGGAGAGAGCCGCAGCTGTGAAAGACTTTTCGGCAACATCTCTGGGTTGTTACTTTTCTTTACACTCATTTGAATGCTTTTTAGCTCTCTTTGTCTCTTTTTTTTTTTTTTTTTTCTTGGGGGCTAAAGTGGGTGGAAGGGAAAAGGATTCAAAATATATTTTTTCTTAAACTGCAAAATTAGTCATTCCCATTTCTTAACTTCTCTGTAAAGGCTCATAATTTATCAGCACATTGCCATTTTTTAAACATCATCCACTATGAATTTAAATTTAGTTTTGCAGTTCTGTCATTCTCAACTCAATTACCATTCATCAGATAATGTCTTCTGAGTCACTGTTTTTCTAAATCTGTTTTGAAACTCTTCAAGCAAACAAAGTTCTGTCATTGTAAGTAAAGATATAGTAACTGGTGGAGTTAATCTGAATGCAACAAATAAGTAGATTAGAAAACAACATTTCCTCAGTTTAAGCAAAGATCAACGTTACTTTTGTGGTCCCATACTTCAGGTCTCTAAGAGGTCTCCTACTTTTAAATGAATAGGCACAGGATGTTAATATATGCAGATAAATCATCCTTCAACAACAGTATGAAGTTATTATAAAATTTGTGCCCAATTTAATTTTTCCATAACTTGTGAGATTCAATAGATAATTTAACAGAGAAAATGTTACTGAAAATAATAAATTAGACACATAATTGATGTATCAGAATCACAGGAGCGTGTAGGCTGGAAAGACCCTCTGGAGGCCCAGTGGTCCAACCTCCTGTTCAAAGCAGGTCCAATACAGCAGGTTGTCAGGTTTGTTTATCCAGTCATGTTTTGAACATCTCTGCGAATGGAGATTTCACCAATTCAGGTGTTCCAGCCCCAACCACCTTGTGGTCGTGCACTAGACTCAATCCAGTGCATCCATGTCTTTTTGTACATTAGGGAGCTCTAAATTTGACACAGCATTCCAGATGTGCCCTCACAGATGCTAAATAGATGCAAAGGAACACCTTCCTGGACCCGCTAGCTAAATTCCTGCCTTTGCCAACTCATGCTCAACTTACTGTCCACCTGGGCTGCTAGGACCTTTCCTGCAAAGCTTTTTCCTACTCAGTCAGTTCCCAGTTCTGCACTACTGCATGAGGTTATTTCAATCCTAGATCAAGACATTGTATTTGCCTTTGTTGGACTCCATGACTTTCTCCAGCTTGTCAAGGTCTCCCTAAACAGCAGCTCTGACCTCCACTTTGTCACTCATTCCTCCCACTTTGCTGAGAGTACATTCTATCCCATCATCCAGGAGTACATAAAAACTCTAATCAACATTAAAACAAAGGTACACGAGAGGTTAACTGTGTTGTATACTTATTTTAAAGTGATAGTTATGAATATTTGTGGCCAGGACAAATTAATGTTTAATAAGACGGTGCAACTCTAAGCTCTCTAAGTTGGGGCATATATCAGTATTTCAGTGTTGCATTCCCTATTGATGCCTACCAACCTAACACTGTTGCGGGTATGTCTACACTACAAGCAATCATGTCTCCCAGGGCCAACTCCTTCACCCATCTGGGAAAGCAAAAGCATCCCTGGGTATTCTGCATTCCAGAGTTTTAGGCTGTAGGAAATACTGTGAATGGGAGTAATATAGGCAAGGAAAATAATTTGAATAACTTGGTATACTTAAAACATCAGATTTTCAAAGGTGATTTGAAGTGTGCCCTCAGTCAGTCAGCACCTTTATTGTGCTGTTATTTTATCTATTTACTAGCCTGCAAAGGTATGGGTGTTTTCCTGGCAATTAATCCATGTGGACTGAGGCAGAGGTGGGAATTTCTGCAGCCACCTGTCCCTTCCAAGTTGACCCTCTCTGCAGATAGCAACATTAATGGAGAGCACAGAGTTTCTGCAATCCTTGTTTAGTTTAGAAACTCTGAAGTAGACCTTTGCGTGTCCTATAAGCTGTTTCATATCCTTAGACCATGGGATGTGGCTTCTTAACTTGGTCAATGCACCATGCAACAGGCTATTCAGAATTAATACAATTTTCAGACAGATATATTAAGGCACAGTTATCTACTAAATTGAACAGCAAAACCAGAATTTAATCCTTTCTTCCTAAACTTTTACTAAATAGCAAGAATCAAATAAAAATTACAAAACTCACAACTACAGCTGGTGTCTTAAACAAGTTAAATACCTTTTTTCTTTTTTTATGAATAGTTGTAGGAAGGCAATAATTTTCACATCCTACAAAAATATCCATGTTTTCAAAGCACTTCCTGTTCTGTACTGTATGCAAAGAACCAGAATTCTTTTGAATGTGTTAAAAAAAATAAAGAGACGATCCTCTTCCCGCCAGGTAGTAGTTATCAACATGGTTGTCATACAGGAGGAACAGAGTGTTCAGATTCCTATTCTTACATGAGGAAATTCTCAAGTCTCTTGGCAAGAATCTTAGTTCCTGGATATTATTATCTACTGATGCATGGGTGCACTTCTCCCTCCTTCTCTCCCCCCTCCGTGTCCCCTTTTTCTTTCTATTTCTCTCTTTCCCTATCGCTGTCTTTTTTTTGTGTTTCTTTTTTTTTTTCTTTCCTACTTAGGAGTCAAGAACCTTATCCCAGAAAAAATTAACTAAAACTGGTATATTCCTCTCAAAAAAATGGGGTTTGACAGGTCAGATTCTTTCAAAGAAAAGCTGTTGGAGCATAAATCAATTTTGCAGCCCATTTTATGTTTGATTTCTGAACCATCACTGATGAATGGTTTGAAAACAAATGTGTCTCAAATTTGTTTTTCATTAGAAACAAATTTTAAAAAAAATTGTGAGTGAAGTAACCAATTCTGAAGCTGTATTAAAAATTAATATTTAATTTCAGAGATACCATGCATCTGCAGACATATTAATCCTGCTCAAAGAGAAAGTGCCTAAATTCACATTCAATGTCTATCAGAGTGGATATACATTTAAAACATATTGAACAATGCGTCTTGTGCTGATGAAACTGCGAGCCACCACAATCAGTCACCCAGCTGGAAACTAGCCAGAAGATAATATCTTTACATTGGCCACCTACTTCCATACTCCTCTTTCTAAGCTGCCGCTTTAGCTTTAGATATTTATGGTCATATGGTGCATAGATTTGCTCTTGCAAAATTCTGTTATTTGAAGAGACCAGCCACCTGTTAGAATTTAACACAGCTAATGAAGAAAAGCTTAATCCAAACTGTACATCAAAATATCACTAATCTGGACATCAAAAAATGGAACTGCCTCAAAACCCACAAGCTTTATAATAGAAAAATAATAATTCCAAAGATCTATGTTTATGTCTGTTTTACAAAGTGGTCTCACATTCTTCCTTGCAAATTTTAATGATTGTAAATAGCCTTAGTTTCTTAGAGGCAGGCAGGGCTGTGTGGAGTTGTCTGCGACTCAGAAAGGCAGTTTATTGGCTGGACATTTCCTGAAAGGACACAAATTCACAGGAATGGCTGCCTTACCTGGCCAGTCTGAGTTATCTATATTTTAGAACATTTCTTGTTCAACTTTTTTATTGAAGTAAAACTTACTTTCCGAGGATGAAAACCCTTCTGATCTTTCTGAGATTTGAGATAATACAATGAGATTAAACATCTTATGTTTATGAACTTAGACCACTTTTAGAAAAAATGACTGACATGCCCCTGGAAGATATTGCAACTATAGCACAGGATTAAATAGGGGAAAGAATTCATTACTACGCTAAGGCAAAATATTCCTACATTTTGAAATCAAAGGAAACCAGAGAGATTGAGTTCTTTTCTTGAAGTCCACACTTTATTTGAATTCACCCCACAGTTCAGAAAGATCCCCCATCTCTTAGCTTGCCTCTAGAAACTAAGAGAATTCCTCATCACAATTTACATTCCTGCTGATTTTCTAAGCCTGGGTTTCTTCTCTCTTCATTCTGTTGGTTTTGGCACAGGCAAATGACCTTGGGGACAAGGCACCTCTGTCAGAGGAGGGATATTAGGTCTGACGATTGACTCTAAAGCTGAACCTTCAGGCACTTCTCAGCATGGTGCCTGGCACTGCTGCCCGCTCCTTGTGCCCTCAGAGTTGGCCAACGCCTGGCTATGAAGTGCATCTCAACATTTAACCAAGCATTGCCAAGCATGATAATCTTATACCAATGGCAGTGGAGAAGATTTAAAATGAGATTAAAATAATAGATTTATTTTTTAGATTGCTATGTTAACGTGACCACTTCATGAGAGGGGTTTTGAAATAAAGCACTGTCATTAGAAAGCCATCATTTATGAAAAGCTGCTGTAGATGGCAATATTTAGGAATCACAGGTGATTATAAGAATAGGAGGAAAAACTATAACATTTCAGTTGATAACTGCAGTACCTTGGAAAACACTGGTGTATGCTTTTGCATTTGGTTTCTTTTCTTTTTTTTGATAGTGATGTCTGTAAAAGAAATAATGCAGTAGCAGTAGTCTAGAGTAGGTTGTAATAAAATCAATTATGTGCAGGCTGAACCTGCAGTCTTGGAACAGTAATATACACAGTCACTGTCCAGGTGAATATTAATATTGAGAAGCCTGAGCTTCCTCAGAGCAATTGTGAGCAGAGCAAAACTTAAGTAATGCAATGCAAGGATGTTGGGTTTTTTCTTTATTTCTCCTAACATAGGTATAGCCCTATGTATTCAGATATATCATTGGAGAAATCATTGCCTTTTAAAAAATAAATATATGACAAGGTCTTTCATAAAAAGGGAATTCTTTATACCTGCTTGAGACTTTTAACAACCTTAAATCTCATTTCTCTGTTACAATCAGATTAGTTTTCATTCACAAGTGCATTGCTTTAAATCATTTATGCCATGAATTGCACAACAGCCCTGTAAGAATATTCTGCCTCACTGGGTGAACAAGCCTGGTTATACCCTGAATCAAGCAGTTCAAACTGAGGGCAGACACGTATAAGGATACTAAAGATACATGTGTGAAGCCATAGGCATATGACCGCAAATGAACCGCCTAACATGACTTAGTTATCACTATGACTGATTGAAGATCAGCTTTTATCTTCTGAAATGTTCCCATAAATCTTGCATTGAGAGACAAAAAATCTGCTGCTTCTTTGTCTATGTCTTTCTCATTGTATTCTCCTTACCACATATTAAAAAAACCCCAACCCTATTGCTTTGGGCATACAAATGAAAACGGTCTTTATTTCTCATACCTAATCCTTTCTTCTGATGTTTTTCCCAAACTGAAGTTACAATCCCCAATTTTTTTAAATAAGAAAATTTTCCTAAAAGAACTATGGAATGCATTAAATAGAATGTTAGCACTTCCTGCAAGAAAGTGCAGAAGCAGATAAAATGGTAACTAATAAAGAGGCCATTATTATGCAAAAGTTTCAGTGATGTATATTGGGAAAAGAAGAGGCATTGCTAAAATGAAATCTTAGAAGATGGGAAGAATATTTCCAAGAAGCCTTTTAAAATGTTTTAAGCTTCTGAGTCCCCTGTGATTAACAACAGGTTGAATACTGGAAGAGAAGAACAAATGCAGCCAGAAGTCGGGGTTTTCATTATCTGCTTATCTCTAATTGAATCTGATGTGACACTTGTGCTACCCCTGTGACTTCAGGGAAGATGTATATATTGCTCTTTTTTCCCTGTTAGTTTTCTTGAACACACAGTGACATTTCCCAGTGGTCTCCAAGGAAAAAGTACAAATAATCAAAACGCTGTCATCACAGAGGTTAATGTAGTCTTGACATACAAAAAACCCAAAGAGTATATGTATTTAAAACTATTGAGTGAAATATCAGCCTAACATCTTGACAGTATCAGTCTCTTTGTGTGGCAGATTTAGAATTTATATTTTGATCTTACAAAGAGGACAGGAAGGAATAAAGCAAGGCTTTGATCCTAAAGGACTTTTCATTATAAGGACAGGATTCCTCCTCCCCCACAAAAAAAGAAGAGACCCAAAATACAAAAAGGCAAATAAAAATATTAAAGGATTTAAATATCCAAAGTATTTTTTTTTCTCTCTTGCATAAAGTTCTTCTGCATTACACCATTGTTTCTGTACAAAAATAATCCCTAAAACAAGATAATGGAAATTAGATTTTCTATGTAGGTCTATGAAAAGGATATCGTGCTAAAGCCTGGTCTGTCTGCATGGTCTATTAAATTTGTCCCTCCACTTTCATCTAAGAGACATCAGATCATCTGAAAAAAACTCGGAGAAATGGTGAAGAAGACAGTTGCTGCTGTTGTTGCTATAACCAAGCATGTGATATATTATCTGTGCATTTAATGAAAATAAAAAGTCTTGTTAGCAAAAGAATGAAAGCACACATCCAGGAGCACTTCCACTTCAGCTTAATGGTGAAGCTCACCAGCATTTCATTCACCAGGAATTTTATCTGTTTTGCCATGTTTATATTACTGGTTCATATGAGTCCTCTAGGCCAAAATAGCCATCTCTCTTCCTGCCAGAGTGCCATAAGTGGATGCTTTGTGTAACCATTTTTATACTTCTGGAGGAGGGTGCCCACACCTGTTGCTTGTCACATGTAACAGGGCACTCTTGTAAAACATGTCAATAGGATCTGGCATTTTGTGCGGTCCCTAACTCTTCCTTCTGCCCTTATAGTGACAACAACTAGCAGACAAAATAAGCTGAGGACAGAGAAGACCACTACAATTAGCATGTTTTAGTACTCATGCACTCTGCTGCTGGTTTGAGTTCGGCGTATTCTCCAATTTTATCTATACGGACCTTTCCCTAAAATATCCTTGTCTTTACCACTGTGTGAGAACAACATTAAGCAAATCCAGTTCACCTCAGTTAAACTGTATATGCTGCAATTTCTGCTATTGTTTCTATTCAAAGACAAATGAAAAGTTTTGGGAGGCTGTTTCCTAGCACTTTTTAAGTCTGGAAGCCTATACTAATGATTTTTGGAGGGATCTATATGAACCATGACCCTTATTGTAACTACTTGTAGGCATATTTATTTGCAGTTAGAACCCATAAGAGTACTTTTTTGCTCCTATTATCTACGTGTTAGGTTATGCCTTTGTTTAGAAGGGTCTTCAGTGAAGTGGTGTGTTGTATAAATCTTGTATAAAGCTTGTGAAACAAAAAGAAACATGCAGTATTCTTAACAACTGGGCTACCTAGATAGATTATATATTCATGAAGCAAAACAGAGAGTTATATAAATCATGAGGTTTAGGCAAACAAGTAAGAAAAGCCAGACTTACACATTTCACATCAAGCAAGCTTTCTGCAACACACACTACTAAAATTTCTCTGCATATCATCATAGATTCCCTTCTCACATTGTTCCCTTAATCTATTCTCTTTCCTTTTTTCTCTAGGTTAAAATAGAGAAAATATAGCAGGGGGAAAGTATAACACGGTTATGTTCTCTATGACTAGACCAAACACACGTTTTCTTAACAATTATTATTCTTACCGGATGACCCCCAGAAAATCTCATTTATATTATCCAATTAATTAGGGATACCTACATTTTCTTGTTCAGCCTCACTTTCACATTTGCCAGCTGAATTTTAGTATTCACTATTATTTCTTTTCTTCAATTTTTCACAATCACTAAAATTTTCCTCTGAAATTTATCATTAGTTTCCATTTTTGGCCTATTATTTTGTATACCCTGTCTCAGATTTACATTTCAAACCCAAGTAACTGGAGTGTATATTCCCTCATTTAAAGTAATTTTTTGTAGGACACTGATTTTAGGAACTGAATAGTAATATGTGTGAATCTGTTCCTGCCTTACTTTTATTATTCTCTCATTTTTTGAGAGTTAGGGCAGATAGTTCTTGGAAATACTGTAGCTCATGACCTTTGAACACAAATTCTAGATACTCTATGCTTTTTTTTTCATAATTAAATCTTTCTGCTGATAATGCTGACATTTCAGAATAAGATTTCTCAGCCTCTGAGGAGGCCTTGTAAAGGGAATAGGACCCTATGCATCCTGACCACTTCAACTCTTCCAAAGAGCTGACATTTAAAGGCCTTGCAATTAAAATTTTTACATATTGCATAGAGTTTCCTCTTTCAGGATTTGTAGTCAACCTTTTAATTCTGTTGCTCTATTTCAAAATCGTCTGATTTAAAAGGTGATGTGCTTTCATTCTCTCTGTTCCAGTTCTGTCGTAGACCTGTATACATCTTTCATTTGTTCTCCGAGTCATTTCAGTGATTTAGTCTCTTCTGAATCTATCTTTTCTCTGCAAGAAATTTGGACATACTATCATTTCTTGTGGCCCCCAAATTAAGTGAGAAAAATCCATAATTTCTACTTCTGTGAAGAGTGTGAGGGCTTTTTTTGCTTTCTGTACTTCTCTTTGAGTGAACTTTAACATTTCTGTCCTCTCAGGCAGCTATTTTTGATCTGCTCCATTCAAGTGGGCTTTTTTGCTTTTAAGTTGAGAGATTTTGGACTGTAAGAAAGCAAATGTTACTCCCATCTTTAAGAAAGGCAAGAAGGATGATCTTGAGAACATAGGCTGGCCAGCCTCACCTTGACCCCTAGGAAGGTGATGGAACAAATAGTCCTGGAAACCATTTCCAAACACATGAAGGACAAGATGATGATTGGGAGTAGTCAGCATGGATTTACAAAGGGGAAATTGTGCTTAACCAACCCGATAGCCTCCAGTGATGAGATGACTGGCTCCGTGGACCTGAGGACAGCAGCTGATGCTGTTTATCTGGACTTTAGCAAGGCTTTTGACACTGTCTTGCATAACATCCCCACTGACAAACTGAAGAAGTATGGACTAAGTACGTGGACAGTGAGATGGGTTGAAAACTGGGTGAACTGCTGGACTTAGAGGGTTGCAACAAGCAGCACAAAGTCCAGCTGGAGGCCTGTACCAGCAGTGTATCCCAAGGATCAGTGCTGGGGCCAACACTGTTTAACTGCTTCATTAGTGACCTGGATGGCGAAACACAAAACTGGGAGGAGTGGTTGATGAACCAGATGGCTGTGCTGCTAGTCAGAGGGACCTTGACAGGCTGGAAAAAGTCTCACAGGAGCTTCATGAAGTTCAAGAAGGGGAAAGGCCAAGTCCTGTCCCTAGGGAGGAATAACCCCAGGCTCCAGTACAGGCTGGGAGTCAACCAGCTGACAATCAGATTGGCAGAGAAGGAACTTGGGATCGTAGATAACAACTTAGATATGAGCCAGCAGTGTGCTCTCGCATCAAGGAAGACCAACAGCACCGTGGGCTGCATCAGACAGAGCATGTCCGGCAGGTTGAAGGAGGTCATCCTTCCCCTTTACTCAGCTGTGATGAGACACATCTGGGGCGCTGGGTCCAGTGCTGGGCTCTCCAATACAAGAGGATCTTGTCCTTGTGTAAGAAAACTTGATGGAGGAAGTAAAGACAACAGAGTCAGACTCTTCTCAGCAGTGCTAAGGGACAGGACAAGAGCAACGGCAGAAACTGAAACACAAGAAATTCCACTTAAACATAAGAAAAAAATTCTTCGCTCTGAGGGTGGTCACGCACAGGTACAGGTTGCCCAGAGATGTTGTGGAGTCTCCATCCTTGGAGATATTCAAAACCCAATTGGACATGACCCTCAGCAACCTGCCGTCACTGACCCTGCTCTGAGCAGTGGATTGGACCAAAAAATCTCCAGCAGGTCTCCACCTGCTTTTTCATTTTTAGGTAATATTTGCACTTACAATCAGGTTTAGAAAGTCTGGAGAATTTCCAGGGTGTCCTGAGTAGTTAATGTCTATGCAGCAGACGGAGTTGGGGGACATGCCGTGCAAATTGCTCTGTACAGCTCTACAGTTTATCATACAGATGTTCTGCTGCTTCTATACTGTGCGTACAGACCCTCCTCTTATAACAGCAGACATCCTGGCACAGGGAACTTCAGGTTTGCATTATCTCTATACAGATCTTGTCTGAAGTTTAAGCCCTGAAGTTTTAGTTTCCATAGCTTTTCTGTTTTGTAACATGGTAGGAAATCAAGGTCTACCATAGCACATTAAAACCAAAAAAGTTACACAGTTCATGTAAGGGGAGGGAGGGGAACATGCCTGAGAACAATGATATCTGGCACTTATTGTCCATTTGATGTACCAAGCTTTAAATAAAGGTCGCTATACAAACCCAGTATGACAGATGTTATATTAACACAAATCATATGGTTACTTGGCAACAGACAGAGATTAGACATCATAAACATTTGGTCTGCAGAAATGTTACCAGAGCTGGTGGTTACACAACCATAATTTAATGCTGGTGCATAAAAAAACCACCCTAGTTTTAAAAAATATGTATATACTCATATACTAAAATGTCTGTAAAACAAGCTCCAAACCCAGAAAATTTTGTTGAAAATAATACTCCTATTACATATTTAAAAAAAAAAACACCCCCCCCCCTTTTAATTACAAACAAGTTGATAAAAGGCACCATTGCTGGCAAACAACGTAGATCACATTGGATTGTTTCTTTTTCAGATACTGTAACTGGGAAATGATAACAGACTTCTATCTTTTTAGTTGACTTTTTTTTAAAGAAATCTTCTCTTACTTTCCTTTGGAAACAGAAAACAGTGGTTGGACAAAGTTTATTTTATGAATTAAGGAAATTAATGCCTATTAAATGATCTGCATATCATTTTTATTTGGCCAGAAATTTATACGTTTTCTTTGGCTAGAAATCTATGTCATTCCATTTCTTTGCAGAATCTTTACCATCATAAATTCACAAGAAGTCTCTTGATTGCTATCAGTTCTTTTCATAATCAAATATCCTAGGCCAGAGGAAGCAGAATTGGAAGGCTTTCCCTTAGTTTTCCCCAAACTTGTTATTTCTTCTGAAAGTAAGGAAGAATTTGTAATCGAAGGTACAGATTGTTTACAAAGAAAAGTAAGGGTTACGCAGGAATTTTTTAATTCTGAGATTTTCAGCAGAAATGTCTACTTTTTGTGACAGAAATATCTAAAAAAACCCCATGACACATTGTTTTGGGGTTTCTGGGGTTAAAATAGAAGTGTTCATTTTGGATACAACACTTAGAGTAAGGTCTCCTTAAAATTACTCTTTGTCTGCCTAGGTTTCTGCTTCTTGGTTCTTTTGGTACAAGCACTTTATATTTCACAGTATTTAGGTTTGAATCAAGGCTGAAGTTAAAAGATCAGAAATATGACAAATTTCAACTGAGGAAATAGCTATCTACATTAGAATTTCCTAATCTATCTTGCATTTTGTCTACAAGGCACTATTCATTGTTGTACAAAGCTGTATGAGCCCCATTAGAAATAACATATTAGGACACCATTGTGTCTGGGCTAAAATACTCTATTTCAGAAGTTCAATAATCTGTGCTGGTGAGTGAGGGAAGAGTGCTCTGATAACAAATCTGTGCTGCTTCTAGCGTGTGAGCTAACCAAGTGCCACTGCACAATACTTCACCATTAGTGATTTAGGAGACTTAATCCAGTTTTCAAAAATGTTATAGGTACTTAGGAGCCTAAGTGTCATGACAGTTCTCAAAAACTCAGGACTTGATACGGATCCTGTTTCTTTAATTCTTACACTTTTGTGAATCCCACTTGGTACCATAATCCTTGTGTGAATCTAGGAGCAGGAATCTAAATCCCCAGAAAGGAAACGACTTGCCTGAAAAGCTTTCTTTGGCTGAAAACACATTTTTCCAGCAAATTAGACTCTTTCCCAATGGATAAGAAATCTTTAACATGGAGTCTGTGTAGAAAGTATCAGCATAACTCATTTTGCATACAAATATTTTTTGTTTCTGGTTTATATGGCAGGTTTTTTTGCATGTTCAAAGAAGTGCATAACCTGCCATGCTGGAGAAATGAGAAAAATACTTGTCACTTCAGCCACGAGATAATAAAAAGAACCTATTTAGAACCTAAAAATGTAGAGCTATAGCAACCTCATAACAATTGAAGCTGTTTTTACTGGGAAATAGAGAAAGAAAAAGATTGAAGCAGAAATATTGCAGCTTTTACAGATGCCAAATAAAATTAGAGAGAGAATAGGAAAAGTTTGTTATCATGACAAAAACCTCATTCTTCTATTGATTGGAAGATGGTTCCTTGGAAATATTTCATCCTTGTGGCTTCCGTGTTCAGTTTTGATAGCAAGGAACAAATTTTCATCCCACAAACAGCTATGGGAAGTAGCTATTACATTACATGGCTCCAGCTCCTTTAAGGAGATAAAGAAGGCAAATAAAAGTTATTATCCAGCAGTAGTAGCCATATTTTTGCTATGTAGTACAATGGCTAGGAGCCATCTGCCCAAAAAGACTGGCATCTCTGTTTAATGCTCTTAAATTCTCAGTAATCAAACAGGCTCTATTTTACTATTAATATTTAGGCAGTAAAAATTAGGGCACAATGCCTCCCCAGACAGGACAGCAAGCTACCATATTGGAGGAAGAAAAGAGGATCTCTAAGTCAAATGAACAATAAATGATACCTTCTGCTCCTACATTACATTCCAAGTCAAAGTAAAATAAACTCAGAAAGAACCAACACAGCCAACAAAACCAAAAAGACTAGCCTCCCCACTTTTTCCTATACTTTAAATAAAAACAGGTATACGCTAATTTAAGTACAATTTCATGGATGTTTTATATTTGTAGTAATTATATTAGTAACTTCCACATTTTAACAAGGGTGAGGGATGAGAAACAAGCATTTTAAAGGTATATATTTTAATTACTAAAATATGCAGACAGACACTTAGATGGATTTTCAAAGTCTCTGGATGTCACATTCCCACTGTACCCCACATGTACTGGGTATTTAGGAAAACTAGGCACTTTATATCATGTACAAAGGGCCACAATACGTGTCAAAAGCATAGAGGCTGTTATAACTTTTTCTTTCTGACTCAGTTATATCTCAGTTACATAGAGTCGCAATTTTTGATGTTTTCTTCCATGTAACTTCTCCCACAGAGGAACCAGCAGTTATTGCCTCCCTCAGAAGTTTAATTTACCTGTAACACTTGTTGGTGGCACATATGGAAGTTTTCTCCCGTATTGTGTTGTACTACCATCCAGTAAAGTTGGCACAGTTTTTACTATCACCAGTGGGTTTCACTTGGACTTCAAAAGCTATCACAGGCCCTTGTCATGACTGATTAATAATATGCAACCCTGGGAAGAAACACTGAAAGTATCAGATCAATGCCAAAAGTAAATAATGGCACTATTTTTCAAATCAACTAAAAAGAAAAAGATAATTACTAATACTTTTTTTAGCAGTTTGAGAAGCACTATGGTGTTCCTCTCTGCTTCCTTTCCCCCGACTCAGCTTCCTTATTTGTCTCATACAAACCCAGTCAAAGCCTCATTATAGTTGTTTAGAGGTGATCACTGAGGAACACACTATAGAAGGCAATGTAATAAGGAATGGTACCTCAGCTAAGGTGGAGGCAAGCTTAATAGGCTGTAGTGCGCTAACTTAAATTAGTCATCGAGTGGACTAATCACATGTTGCAAATGTAGAGATTGCCACAATGGAGGCTCAAAAGAAAGTAAAAAAGCACTCCAGAAAAAGGAAACTTGAGGGTACTTTCTGTATTAGGAATAAGTATCATTTTCAAGCATACTCAGTGACAGAGAGGAAGAGAATGAGAATTGAAACAAAATCACTTCCAAATTCACTTTGCATAAGGAATAGTGGAGGAAGGCATGACGTCACACATTTCTACTGAAATTAGCCGCTTCATGTATAAATGCAAAGCTTCAAATTCTTGCAGCACTTGAAGCTTTCTCCCGTATCATTACTTTGCTACTTATTTTGATAGAACCACATTTATCAAATGTTTGTGGGGTCCCAAACCAATTCCATATGAATATATTTATCCTTCATGTGTATGTCAAAAATATTCATCAATATGCTGCAAGTTAAGCGTTGTTCAGCCAGACTCACTTCTGATAAATTTGAAATAAATATATTTCATTTACGACAGCAGCAGGAAAACCAGTAAAGAAACAGGTAATAAAAATGGTATGAAGCCAGATATATTATTCTGTGTTTCAGTTCTGGGAGTACAACTGGCTTTAAAGTACAAGGTGGATTCAAGCTATCAGAAATCAATAAGCAAGAAATTGGAAAAATCTGTGGTGTGGAAGAACCCTGGAGCCATGCCATAGTCATTTGCCTGGGCAAAACCTCATGCTAGGAAGCAGTGTGGAAGGCAAAAGAGAAGTCACAGTGAATGTGTGTCCCTTGATGTATGCACATCTTTTCTGCTCCCTCCTCCTTGTTTCTTAAAAGAAAAGGTAAGAAAGAAGGAGATTTAGCTTTATATACATACTTCAAACCAAACCAAACCAAGCCATATACACCAGAGAACAAATAATGCAGTGCAAGGAAAAGACAAAAAAGAATTATGAGTATATAGCAAATCATGCTAGAAAATTATCCTGTGCAACACTGGGCAGATTTCAAAAAGCACATTTCACAAACAAATATTGTAAAGATATTAAAACCAGGCTGCAATAAGTCTTTTTGAACAGAAAGTATTGCTGAAGAATTTGTAATTTTTGCAAGTATTTGGTGCCTTATTCATATATTAATCAGAATGCCGCATCAATATGCGGATATTTCACAGGTTTCTAAAAGTGTACTCATTGTGTGAAATATCAGAATCACAGAATGGTTGAGGTTGGAAAGGACCTCAACCTGAAGGTCATCTAATCCAAAACACCTCCTCAAAGCAGGGTAAAATAACCAACTTATGTTCAAAGGACCATAAAGAAATAATCTTTGTTGTATTAATAAATTTTTGTCTTCCTAATCATCTTGCTGTATTTTCTATAATAAAGATGGTCGGATGAAGAAGAGAGGCCATTTCATTCCCATCCACCTCTGCTTCGAGCAGCTGGAGTTCTGACACAAGAACTCACACAAGAATGAGACTCTTTCAAACTTTTTTAAAACAGGTTTTTGATTGCTAAACTTTTTACAAAAAAAATAAGGGCAAATTTCTCTGCCAAGTGTTGTCATTTTTTGAAAAAACAGACTTACTAAAAACTGCTTCTAAGTGATAGCCAAGTTATTAATAGCTGAACATTGGCAGTGGACTTTGGAACATCTAAAACATGTGTTTAATCTCAAGAACTACTTCATACAATAGACTTTCTTAATTTTATGAATCAACATCAGAAAAAGGTACTTTGAAGTTAAGAACAATCAGATATTCTGAGTTCATTTGCACGCATGTTATCATTTTTATTACTGTAAATGCACTTTAAGATGCACTTACTAAAAGGGGTTTACCTCATTAACAGTCATTTCCACTTTTGTACTATTCTGTATAAACTG
>WAAD01003682.1:2922-14920 GCA_013389945.1 Fregata magnificens | reverse complement strand
CAGTTAGACAAATCCTACTGACCTCTAATGAAAGTAGGAGATTCAAGGAAATAATATAGACTGTCTAATAGCTTCTGTCTATTAGCAGAGCAAACAGTTGGTTTTGGGAAGTGAAAATTAAAATGTGCAAAATCCCCATTGTCTTTCCATCTGCTGAGAATTATTTGTTTATAAAAGTATTAAACTACTCTGTCATAAGTTAACTGCTTAAAAATACTAATTTTTCTTAAAGACTTTCCTGCTGCTCAGCACTTTTGTCTGTATTTTATATTCAACCTTATAAATATTCATAGCAGCCTACCTTGAACTCCTCAGCAGAAATCATTTCCACAGATTTTTACAGTGGATCTGTATGCAGGACCCACAGCCCCATTTAGGGGCTGCCCTTTAGGCAGACCTAAAGGACTTTGTACTAAAATCATGAGCAGTGCTTACAACTTCCCTACTGATGTACAGACAGCAAGCTCTGCCCCTGGGCCAGTTGGTCCAGTTTGAGACCATTCTCACAATGTGTCAGCTGGTGCAAACCCAGTGGTCTGGGTATTATCTGTATTATCTGTATTATCTGTAGGTAACAGGTCCACTAGAGCAAACTAACTCTTCAGCATGGAGCTCCTCTTAAGTAAGTTAGTTGTTTCACTAGGAATGGAAGTCCAAGGTCCCCGAACAAAACAGAAAGGGAAATAAAATGTTAAGAGATACAGATGCACACACAAAACTCATTTTCCTAGCTATACTGCAGGGGTGACAGCTGAGGGGATGGATGGAGGAGGAGAAAAGTCTTAAAACCACCTCAGTGACATCAGAAGTGCTTGCCTAAAGTTAGCCTCAATTTATTTTTCTACTTGGCATCATTGGCTTAGGCCTTTTGAAAAAACCCTACATAATAAATGAAAACCAAATGCTTAATTGAAATTTGGAGTGAAGAAGAATCATCAAGAGACCCATATTTCCAAAAACTGTGAACAATATCGGGCGCAAAACTTAAAAAAAAAAAAAAAAAAAGAAAAGTTCTTGGTTTGAGCTCACAGTGAGAATATGGGAAATACTTTATAGGTCTTATCTATAAATTTCTGGATCTTTTTATTCAAGCAATTAACACGATTAAGTACAGTTTTCCCATCTGATTTAATTAGCTGTAATCACACCAAACTATTGTAAGTTGGGCACCAAAGATGTATGACACATCTTTTCAAGTACGTGTACAATTATTGTGAAAATGAGTGTAAGAGTAGCATTCACTAGCCCAAGGCAATTACAATTATGAGATGTGCTTGTTTGGTAAAAGGTCACAATGTGATGTCTTGCATTTGCCTGAAATAATCTTGTCGCTGCACAAGCTCTAACAATGAAAGCATATTTTTAACAGCCATGATTTAGTAATTTAACTTTAGAACTAATTCCATGTGCTTCTGAATATTTTAACAGGGAAAATTTTAAATATCTTATCTTGAAAGAAGTGACAGATTAAACTTTTAAACTGGTTTTTATTTTTGTACTCAAGCAGTTCATACATTTACCTATAGGCATATTGCTGAATAAAGTACGCCAGTTTTATGAAACAGCAATGCTATGACCATGATAATTCCTTAACGCTATGTGAATTGCTAAGAACTTTTTTAATGACCCTTTCAAAATTACATTAATCTTCAAGTTTCTCCCCACTGTCTCCTGATTAATTAACTTGCATTTTGCTGGAGGCTACTCGCAGAGAGCCTTTGCCTTCAGCTGAAAGGCTGGGGAGACTGCTTTCGGTACAGTTCACATCACATCACATCAATCAAGCACCAGTGCTCTTCCTGCATCCAGCCACTGTGTATTAGTGACCTGGTTGCCGAAGCCAGGACTCTTTGCCAGAAACCAGTTTTCTAGCCTGCGTTGTAGCGCACTACAGCCATAGAGGATGTAACGTAATTAGTCACTTTAGTATTTACTGCCAGCAAGATGTCAAACAGTATTTGGGGAGAGAGGAAGGGAAATAGTATAGAAATTGAGAGAAATCTTAAAGTAGACTATTATGAAGATAATTATTTTTTAAGCATCATGTGCCTCAAGAAGGAAATGGAATGAAAATGGAAACTAAGCTGCCTCTTGTTTGAAAAACATGCAAAAAATGACAATGCATGAAGTTCCTGGTTCACATCATGAATTAAGCACAGTAAACCTACCAAACCCATTCAATATGCAAAGCCTATTTGTGGGGCAAAAAAAAAAAAAGATATAATGATAAAATTATATCAAATCAATGAAGCATCCCTGCTAGAGTAAGTAATGGTTGTTTGTAATAGGTTTTGCCAACTCTGTAGTAAACTATAAACTTCTTAGGAAATGGTTCTGTTGCTTGGGCTTTTTCCCTTTAGATTTATGAATAAAAAGCCAAATAATATGCATAATTTAAAGATGTCATTACAAGCTGCTAGCAAAAAGTGCTGCAATATAGATGCGTACTGAAAAAGTATGGTTTCTCTCTTGTTGACTACACATACAGGTGAAATATAGAGTGCTGTGTTTAAACAAGGCATAGTATACCAAGGCACAGTATGGATCTTTAGAATGACAAACTATCTTAACTGTACAGATAAGCAGAAGAGAAGAAAGAGAATACAATTAGATAATTTGCAAATTAAATAAAAGAATCGACAACTTACTGAATTAAAAGTCTATTACCTTGAATAACCTGTCACACATGGTGACCTGTGTCATTGTTTTAAGGACACTGTTTCATGTGCTTCACCTCCTCCTTCATTTTTCTTTCCAGACTTGTAACACGTATATTGAACACCACCTGCCTTCCTATGTAATCCTGTATCCTTTCAACCTTCCGTTTTGATGGAAACCCATACACTTCATTTTCCTTCGAAAAAACAATTCATTGCTATCTGAAACACCTCTGTAGTCTTAAAACCTAAATATATCCAACATCTAATATACAAGATGCTTTATCTTGCATACCAGAACAAACAGCAAAACATATAACCCCCCCATATTTTAAAGTTTCCCAGCTATTGCCCACATATGTCCCGTGGGAATTTTCACAGAAAAAAAAGAGGGGTTTTTTTAGCAACAAATGTAGTTTACAACTACATTTTCTGAAATAGAACCAGACTGTAGGCTATTTGACATTAAACTAATATAAGTGTCTAGTTAATTTTCAATATGATTGAACTATGTATTGATTCATAGACACATTGTAACTAATAATAGCCTTCTACTTCCCTCTGTACTTTCCTGTAAGTAAAAATAAAATCAGGAAAAGTATTCAATCTTCTTATAAAAATAATTGGCAATGATATATGAATGTTTTATTACCTCCACCAAAAAAAGTCATCTTTTTCCACAGGATATATTCTTTTGCATAAGAATCTGTAATCTCTGTTTTCTCTAAAAAATAGACTCAGTTCATGCATGACTTATAAAACTGGTTTTGAATTTTGAAATTATTTATCTTCCTTAGACACCCAGGACAAACAGTGATTAGTGTCAAAGCACTTCTCATTCATAAATGTGTATGGCAAGTATTATAGGGCTACGTAAGTGATAACAAGTTTGTGAGCAATACAGGAACTTCAGAACAAAGCTACATCAAATAAGTTATTCATTCAACTTCTTTTTGTGATATCCAAACATCTGGTCTCATCTGGAATTGCTGGAACTGGAGCTGTTCAAAACTTTATTGATTTAAATTAAAAGCAGTTGCAGTTTTTCTATATTTGCAACTTTTCCTTACTCATATTTACTTTACTGAGCTCAATATTCAGAAGAATGTACCTTAAGCTTACATGTTTGTTTACTAATTCAAGTTAAGAAATAGTTGAAGATATGATTCTCCCATCTTCATCAGGTAATTAATCTGAGCCCAGATGAATCCTCTCCAAACAAATTTTAGAACCAACAAATATTATCAGTTTAATTATATTATTATCAGATTATCAGATTAAACAACAAATATTATCAGATTGGCCTCTCTTTCAAAGTAGCCAGGTTACAATCTTGAACTTGATCTTGGTTGCCTTTCTTCTGTTGCTCAGAGAAGACAGACAAAACTGCCACTCAAGAGTTTTGTCTTTTCTTCTTGGGGAAAAGAAAAAAGGAAAAATCTCCTGACTAATAATGTTTTTCGTAACACTGAAATGTCAAAGCTTATCAGAGTGCTGTTTATCAGTATTAAAAATTTGAACTTATTTTCATAGGTATAACGGATAGAAATGTCAAATGTAAATGCAAAAGTAAGTCAAAACAAGTAAGCAACAACAGCAAACAAAGGAGGACAAAATCCTAATACACTTCCTGTTCCACACAATATCCAAGTTCCATATTAGTGTTGAAAATTATAGCAGTGACAGTGCTGGAAAATTTCATCAGCACGTGCACAAATGTGTTCTTGGGGCACATGACAAACTTGGTACAAAAGCTGTA
This sequence comes from Fregata magnificens, assembly GCA_013389945.1. Lineage (NCBI taxonomy): Eukaryota > Metazoa > Chordata > Aves > Suliformes > Fregatidae > Fregata > Fregata magnificens. The sequence goes on along the minus strand of WAAD01003682.1, from coordinate 10,504 downwards.
GATGCTTTCATCTGCTTAGTAATAACCATGTGATTATATAATGGAAAGGACTCATGAATCCTTAATGTAGACAACTACTCTCACCTGATGTACAGTGAGCGTTTTGGTACTTCCTTTATTTTACTGCTAGATAATTAAAAACCAGACAAACATATATTTCAAAACGGAATTATACTATCTAGATTTCAGGTGCTCTGTTGCCTGAATGTAAGCCCTGTTTGTCTTTAAAGAGACATTAACTGAGGAGAGAGCATGAAGAAGACTTTAGAAAAAACCAAAACAAAACCAATGCTTTTATTACCAATGCTGGGAGCACCCTTTCCCTGGAGTGGTGGGGAAGCAAAGACCAGAAACAGTAGTAAAGAAATATGTAGACACACACACTACCTACTAAATCAGACATTTTAAGGGAGGGATGTCACAAATGGGTCGCTGGCAGGTTCTTCAAGATGGTTAAATATGAGTTCTAAAACTAATGTGGCTTTCTATCGTTGTCCACAGATTTTGAAATGCAGCCACTACAGACATTCATAGGAACTGTCTGTGACAAGGGTGAGCAGGAATCTATGAAGATTTGTTCCACCGCACAATATATATAAACACACATATATGTAGATATATGTATATATATATATATGTTCAAAAACACATTTGCAAAGGAAGTTCGCTGCGACTCAAATAACCCATTTTCTGAACAACCAAGGATCAGAGAGATTTCTGAGAACTGGAACTGCTCTGGATTGAGTCCCAAACAAGGGATACTCCAAACTACTGGCCTTGTGAAAGACACAAAGCTGATTTTTAAAATATGGCTTTTCTTTCCAAAGAAGATTATAGAATTAAGGTTGGGATACCTGGCACAAGGCTCCTTCAACACGTATCTCTTTACAAATTTTCCTCTGTGTGTCGCCATCCTTTGAAATAAGCATGTTCCTAAAGTGTAAGATTTGTTTTAGAAGAAGAGAAAGAACATTCTCTTTCTTGCAATTCTGAAATAACATATGATATGAATCAGAAGTAAACAAAGCTACAAAAGTAGTCACGCCTCTAACAGCCTGAAATCATAAATGCTGAAAGTATTAGGTGCTCTGATTCATCACAATGACTTTCGTCAGGAATCTGAAAAAGGTCATTCAAATATTAAACATGCTACTATTTCACTGAAGACAGCCTCAACTAAAAGCACACTGTACCTCTAGTCTATAATCCTAAAATGGCATCTCAGCTGCCAAATGCCCCTGATGTTCCCAGTTGCAGCTTAACTAATGCTAAGCTGATGAAACTTAGTTTTCTTCTCTGCTGCCTAAACTACAGCTAAATGTTATGAGACTGTCAATGGTTAATAAACCTGACAGGAACAACTTAGACGTTTAAATCTGGGGAGTTATGTGTACCTGAGACCTAGAAACTCACAGGCTGAGGTGCATCTTGCTCCCCCCAGGGCCAGGAGGGTAAGCCTTTAGAGCAACAAACTCTTAAATGGTTCACTCCCCACAAACTGACCAGTGGTTACCCTGTATAAGCATGAATTAAAGACAGACGCTCTGGGCTAAGGAACCTTGTTCCAAGTTTTATAGGATTACAATATTCAAAACCGTACATGGTGCAATAGATGTCTGGTGGCAGGAACTGTACCCGTGGCATCTGGCCTGAGTCCCACAGCCCTCTCTGCCCGGGGACTGACTGCAGGCTGTACTCGTGCATGTGAAAAGGTCAGCTGCCTTTACAGCTTTGAGCAGGTCTGCCTGAAGATGCTGGCCACACAGACCTGAAGTGTCGTGTTGACCAGGTTGAATTGTCAGTTCCTGTCTTAGAAGACTGATTTCTAATCACAGCCACACTGTATTAAACTTTTAAAAGGTTAAACAGATGAGCTTGAGTGGTTTTAACTTGATGAGACATTCTTCAGATCATTATGTCCTCATCAAAAAGCCAGGGAGCGTTATACTGTCATTCATTCGTCAACAGGTTGGGATGGAGACAACAGCAAATGTCTTGAATACAATTTCCTTGATTGCTTTCAAATTTGCTGCCATATACTACACACAGATCACATTCATTTAATCAGCTAACTAGATGCCAGCAACCTTTGATCTCTGCTACAGATTATAAATTATTAAAAGTATATGTGTTAGTGAAATCTGTCTTTAATACAACTCTTTGGAATGATTCAGAATATCTAAAAGAAAAGCATGATGTTTTTATCAAGTTTACCATGGAGACTGAATTTCTACAGTTGTAACACTATTATGTCCCATATTAAAGCCCAACTGATAACCATTGCCATGGTAACCAAAAACCTTCAGAGAGCTTATAAGAGTTCTTATATGAGAATTTCATAATAACGAGTTTACACTTTCAGTTTTTTTCCAAAAAGTCAATCAATTCTAAGCAAATAGTTGTTTTATATATGTATATGTATTTATAAATATATTAAAATATGAAAGTGTCTTGCAAAATTAAATACATCCATGTATTTATTGCTAAAGTAGGTAGCTAGGTAAATTCTTCTTTGCAAGAAATCTAGATTTGGCAATAAAGTTATAAAATTGATTCTCTCATTTAGTCCAATATGAAGGTACTTATAATTAGCTCAAAGCTATCTTCCACCATTGGTCACAGGCAGTTAATAATACATACATTATACAATGATATTTGACTTAAATGGTTGTACTCCTTGTCAGCAATTATACCAGAAGACTGAGGTTTTTTAGGTTATCAAAAATTATTTAGGCATGCAGTACCAAACCAAATGGAATGAAGATGTATGTCTTTGCTGCAAACACCTGGATTCCCATCACTTTGCTGCTTAATGTGACTCCAGTTGGAAATAAGAAAACTTCAATAATTTGATGTAAAGTTGTCTAGCTCTATAAATCATGAAATTCATTATTTAACATTTCCTATTGGAGCAATTTCAGACTCTCAGCTATGAAAAATAAAGGAATAGACTGGTTCCAGGCTCTATTTAACTTCAGAAAATACATAAGCCATAGATATATTTTCAAAATATTTTTTCTCCTCCAAGAGTTGTTCTAATGTATATTCTAGACTTCAGAAAGCTAATCTTTGTAAAAAATCAGCAAAATAACATATGTATTATATATAAAACCAAATATTTTAGCTAAAACCAACCTTGCATTTGTTACCTGTCATGCTTACAGCTGCAATAATACACTTCCTGTAAAGCACGTGGAATACATTTTATGCATTATATTTATATCCCATACAACATCTTCTGTATTTACAACTATACATTCCTAAATGTGATATATTGAGTTTCAAAATCATAAGCATCAAGGCATAATAATTTATATTAAAGCCTCAATGAATACAATAAAAATTTCAGTGTCATACAGTGGTTATAGAATATCTTATCAAATACCCATAAAATGCATTGTTATTATGCATAGGTAAACAAACTAAATCGAACAAAATACGGAATTCCCCTTGAATGACCAACCAATGTTCAAAATACTTGAATAGAATTTAAAAAAATAATTCCTCTCATATTTTCGGTTCTTCCTTGTTCCACTTCTCCTTGTTCCAGTCTAATGAGAAGTAGAGGGAAAATTGTTCTTCAAGGATTTCCACAGCTATGATGCAAAAGTGGTGGTTTAGAATAACATCCAATAAACATTCAATATTTTAAATGTGTATCAAATCAGAAAGATATCTGAACTCTGTGAAAAGCACCCTAGCAATAATTTCTAGATATGCAATGACTTAGAGCATGCAGATGAATACAGACACTTTACTTTCTTTTTTCTAAAGTCAACACTGTCAGTCAACAGTGTTAAAAGAGTTGATACAGGGAAAGATCATTTAACTGCTCTGTTCCTGTACTTCAAGTTCTTCATATAGGTTAAAAATACAAGCTATTTTAATGACGTGGTTTTGATGACTTTTTAGACAGATAAACAGTTGAACACTCATGCTCTAAAATGGTATGGTAAAAAGCATAATGAAATGCTGAAGTATTACAAAATTATGACTCATTTAAAGAGTAATAAGCTGAAATCACACCATCATGTGTGGCAACCGTATCTAGAGATTTCCTGTATTTTGCTTATAAAAAACTATCGCTGTGTAACATTTGGCGTCTAATATAAATGGACTCCTTGCATATTCATTAACTATCATATATGCAAGTGGAAATGAGAAGCATTTAAAAATATGACCATCTATCATTTTCTATTAGAAACCCCGAGATTTCCCTCCAAAGTAGACATGGAGGATTAACTGGTTCTTGGCCTCATGACCCCCCAGTAAAAATCTTCCAGCTACCAAATCATGATTGCCAATTAAACATTGGTCTACCTCAGAATACAGTTTTCCAGGGGCTGTCTTCACATCGGACCAGACATACATAACAATTTTTTTCTAATCTTGCCCCCTCCATTCATCTTGGGTGCATCTGACTGTGCAAGAAGACTCAGTGCTTAATATGGACACTCAATCACAATTTCAGTGCTTAGGGGCTGTTTTTAGGTGTAGGAACACCTGAATTAGCTGCTCAAATCAGCTATAGTCTGACAACTGTCAGTGCAAAGACAAAGTCAATAAGGTGCCTTCTTCTCAACTCCTCTGCTAAACAGAAATGAAACGTAGCCCTTAAGATTCATTCTTCCTCACGTCATTCAAATGATAGGTCCACAAACAGGCTAACCCAGAAAGGCAAACAAATGAAAGATGAGAGAAAACAAAAGCAAATAGAAACCCAGCTTTCTTTAATTTGGGGACATGTTACAAATACACAATCAAACAAACAAATAAACAAGCAAAAGATAACTTTTTTCCAGAAACGGCTGGACCCCAACAGAATATTAAAAGCTGTATTTTAAAAGCAATAGGATTTACCAGAGTATATGTTCTTAAGTCAATATATGTTTATCTTGTGCCAAAAAGCAAAACATCCTTGAATGGCTCAACACACTCTCACTATGTTTGTGTAGTGTTCCTCTTTGTAAGTACTCTGCTAATTAGCTAATGATTCTGAAGTATTTTTAAGTGTTATGAAACACCCAATTACCAGTACAGTTATATTACTATATTACAGATCACTTAAAATATACATGTATACATGTTTTTCTTTGTTTAAAATTATCTAGTGGTTTAATTTGCAGGTTCTGATTTGCAATAGGAGAATGACAGAAATTTGAAGTCCCTCTGAAAACCAATGAACCCGGTTCTGTTCTGACAGCAAACCTAATCATGTTTTCCCCAGTATATTTGTTTAACCAGTTTGTTGTAACAGACATATTTGAAGGGGAATGATATCCTTCTCTACCATGTCCTGTACAAGGCTGAAATCACTACTATACTTTAAATTTGCTATGAGAATAATGTTTATGCTAAGAGCAAAGATACATAGTTAGACCTATTTGAAGACTAATACATTTAATAACTAATACCGTGTCTTACAGGGGATTATAGACGGCAGTTAAAAAGAGGGCATTCTAGTCCTAAACACTGTCCTGCTAGAAGCAGATTTCTCACTTATACCTCCAATCATCATGGAAACATGAGTTATTAATTACTCTTCACTATAATTCCCAAAATAATTGACTTCTCTTACACACCGGTATCTTTGCTTTTAACAAAATATCACTGCTATTAGACTCTTGAAAGCATGAAACCATCTTTCACCACATAATTTAATGTATCTGAAATGAAATAAGTTACTTGTACTGAAGTATTTGAAAAATCAGATGTTTTGCACTTATTGGGATGCTACTGTCAGAGTTGCCAAACCTAAATCAGGGTACAGGACTGTATGTGGCTAGGCACAATGTCCAAACATCTATCAGCATGCAAGCTGGTGTCCAACCCAAAGAAAACAGCAGCTTTTGTGACTGTCATCACTTATACCAAACAGTTGTAGTCAATAAAGTCCCTGCCACCATGGGACTAAATCTCTGTGTAGACACCAGGATACATATATCCCCCAAATTCCCCCCCAAACCAAATTACATCAAAAGTTATTATCATTATGAAATCAGATAACATATTATTTTTATTTTTTATTTATTCTGTTTTTAGTTCTAGACAGAGTAAATGACAAAACTTATTTTTGCTCTATGGCTTTTCAGTTTTCAGCCTTTTTTCAAACTAGTTCTACTCATGAGCATTGCCCATCAGAGTTCAACAGAACATCATTAATAGTAGAAATATCAATCCTATATTTAGATTTTCATAAAGGTTATCAATCCACATTTCATGCTGCTTGGAAGAAGCATCCTGCTTTTGAAAAGCATAAAAAATTGAAAATGTGGTGATAGTTATAATCATGGCAATCTGTACTTTTTATTTTGCAACTCATTATTTAAGGAGCTCTTCTAGTATGGTCACAGTAATTGGTGATCACACGGCGTTGTTAGCATATCGTCTACCTTCTTCTGAATACCCTGTAGCAGATTTTCTGTGTATCGTCTGCTGAGATGATTAAGCTGGGATTTTTCCTTCTTTGTTCTACACTTTCCAGCATATGTGTAAAATCAAACTGGCTACAACAGTAGGAAAAGCACAGGATTTTCCTACTGTTTGAGACAGTTTGATCTTAATCCCTTAAATTGTTCACCAAATCTACAGAGAAAAACCTACAAAGCTAGATTTTTCATGCTGGAGGACCACTGGTACATTAAGCAGCCATTGATCTCTCAGGATGACCATTTGCAGTAACTTTGTTTCCACTTCCTTCCTGGTCCTTTCATAATTTCTGGTCTTCCCATCCTGATGCCTAGGAATTGCTCCTTTCCCAGTGTCGAAGAACTTACTCTAAAAGACTCAGAAATGTGCTTCAAAACACAACTAACTGCTCAGCAATCCTCTCTGAGTTCGGAAAGCTAGATATAAAATCTTCCTTAGAGGGGGTCACTCACTATATGAACAGTTCATTATTCTCCTCCCAGACAAAAGTAAAACTGTACATACCACACCAACAGCTTCTCTAAATTTTTTACAGTTTGAAGGCATACTTAAGCTCCATCCAGAAGCAAGAAACATGAACAGTTACAAAAACTATGAAAAGAAATGTTCAAATGTTGGCTTTCAACATCTAAATGAGATATGTATTATATTTAAATAAAGCTTTAATGCAGGATTGCAATTTGTACTGAAGAAGGGCATCTAACAATAATATTCCATACTCAGACAAATGTTATAGGTGAAGATGTTTTATTAGACAATATGTATGCCGTTTCTTGTTTCCTGCTCACATGGCCAAATCGCTCCCACCTAATAAAAGTCTTTTCTGAAAGTTTGGGAGAATTGCTAAAATGATATTTTTTCCCATGCAGTTTCTCCCTAATTAAGTAGAATTGATGCTCTGTTGAACAGCTATTTTAAAGCATAGTATGTGCTTACATGAAATTAACCAAATAACCCACTTTCATGGGGTTTTTTTAGGTTGCCAGTGGCCAGTAAAAAATGTATAATATAACTACAGTCATTGTACAGCTGCGGTTTACATTGAAGAAAAGTGCATTAGAAATACATCTAATCAAATACTTTTGCTTATTAATTTTTTTTTTTTTTGCATTAACAGAATAGCATTTACTTAGTTGCTCAAAAGCTAGTTGAC
>WAAD01003676.1:7550-20382 GCA_013389945.1 Fregata magnificens | reverse complement strand
GGACATGAAATTTATAATTGGAGCCAGCAGAGTAACAGACTTCGCTTGAGGACAAGTTTACTTCCCTCTTAGAAAAAGTAATAAGTGCTGGATCTTTGTAAGACAGTAGATGCAGAGGTGATTCAGGTCTATATATAATATTTGATACTTAACCTGGCCATAGTGCACAACATATTGAGCTGTAGGGTTAATGCGGGAGGATGGAGCACACACAAGCTGATAAATGTACAAAATTAAATGCATTTAAAAAGAGGCTTTTACTTTCTCAGATAGGTATTAACTAACTTGCATTTACCACTGTTACGAACTCGCTCTTCCCCACACCATCCTCCTGTCCTGAACTGCTTGGTAGTACCACCATCTGCTGCCCCCACTTGAACTTCTGATAAAATTAAAAGATGTCAGACATTTTGCTTACTACAATCAACTAATTTCAAAATCGTAAAAGAGAGAGAAATGGAGGGAGAAATTGCATTACCACAAAATACTTCTGCCCACAAGTTCTGTAGCTTGGAAAACTTCTAAATTTAGGCTCTCAGGTCAGGCAGTTGAACTGCTATTTTTAACCCGATTTTGAAAACTACAGGACATTACCAGAAAAATTCTTCTAAAAACGTATACTTATCCGAATTTAAATTCGCCCTACTCCAACATAAGACTACATGAATATTGTGTTTTCAGTAACTTACACAATTAGCATTCATATTTTTCCAAGGCAAAATATGAGAATAAGCCAGATTTTAAAAGCAATTAAGAGGATATAAATGTTGTGCGCTGCAAGAGCGCAGTTCTCAAAAGACCAGAGTCCTGGCAACTATCATAATCCTTTTGAAATTGTTCATATTAAGATTAAAGATCACTTTGTTCCTCTATTCCCACAACTAGTTGGTATGGTAAAAAGATCAGTCCCCTAGTTTTATATGTAACATCTTTAANCTAAACTTCAAAATTACAAAAATAGATGCTATGTTCAGCTGCACTTACATTCTGCCCCTAATTCCCGTGAACAAAAATGCTAAGAGCATGAAATCATTCAGGCAAGCTCTGTCATCAAGAGGATAAGATTTTTTGCACCAGAAGCCCAGTGGGAACTTGATAGAAAACTGGCAACAATTACAGATAAAGTACATAGTGAAATCCTCAGGGAGAGAAAAGGAAATGTAATAAGATAGATGGGTATAATTTTTACACATTTATGCCCAAACCACAAATGTGAATTGTCTTTAATTACTCCAATATATTAAGCGTTTTTACTCATCCGTTGTGTAAAATCTTTCCAAAATACTTCAAATTAGTTTATGAATTCTCTTTTACAAGTTTTTTTTATTATTATTTACTAGCACAAGCACTCACATTAGAACTGAGAACTTAAAAAAATATTGTTCCAGTTTTAAAATCCAGACTTTGCAGTATACCCAGTGTAAGCAGTCAAAAGTAAATAAAAAATATGTCAATGACAGGCTTTTTTAACTGCAAGAAAGGGGAAGTTGGGGGCATATATAGGTGTGTATGCATAAAAACAAACACATGTAAAATCTCGCACCTCCCTTCAAATAAGTTCTACCAGATAAAAATCAGCGGGTTTATGATAGGAAAAAAATAATGTTGCTGCTGGTACAACATTTATGGCTCTTTTTTCATGTCTGAAGATATGATTTCTTCAGTCTTAAAAATATTTTCACTTCACAAATTATTTTTTCCTTGGGGGGATGGGAGGGGGGAAGAGAGAATGGAGTGATCTTATCTAATCTTACCAAATATTGACAGTGGAGAAAAAAAATCCAAAAATCTTTGGAAGTTTAAGAAAAATATCACTTAAATGAGAAATATCAACATTTACAAGATTGAATATTTGCTCTTCAGCCTTGATGCAGCTTTCACAAACTACAGAAGCCTTCTCAGGTACTTTTGTTTACTCCCTTATTTCACTGCTGCATTACTGAATATTTAAGCTGATCTCAAAGAAAACTTTATTAATTGTATTTTTTATTTTAATTCCTGTTGATTTATATGTAATAAAGCTCTCCATACACCGGCTGTGCAAGCACTCCCAATTATTCAATCCGGGAAACCAAACAGAGCTTAATCAGCTCACCTCATCTATTCAACAGCTGCTCATAATTAAATACTAACACCAGCATTCATTTTGAAATCTCTCTATTTCTCTCAAAGGCCAGGTGAAACAAACAAGGTCTGCAGCTTGCTCCGAGGGTTAATAAAGATAGGGTTATTTCAGAGAAGCAGTAAGAAGACCTTCCCAAGCCCTGGGATAATGGAATAATCTCCTCTCTTGTATTTATTTTATATGCTGCAGTTCAGATAAAGACTGGGGAGCATACCCACTGATTTTTACAACTATGCACAGAGATACCTGGGGCAGTTTTTCATACAACAAAAGTATCCAAAATTAAAAGCACCAGCCTGCAGACTTGTATTTAAGGACTAAACAAAATCATATTTATATTCTTTGTGCCTAAATACTTCCTTTGCCATAGGTGGATCAGTTTTCCACTGTGCTAATGACACTTTGTAAACAGTAAAACACTCTTGCTAAGTAATCATCAGTAATACATCACACACTTTAATGCCGCTCTTTTTGGAATTACATTTTACAGAGTTTTTTCCTTTGCTGGTTATACTCAGTGCTGTATGGTGCTACTACAACTGTATTTTTTTAACCCTTCCTCTCAGCAGCAAGTGATACGCCCTCAATCTTTGTAGGGCCACCTACAGACAAGCACTAAAAGGAAGCTGCACAAGTGTCCTGGTCACCCTGGATCATATGATTCAAGTGGTACAAGACAGTAGACAGCTCCTAACTCGACAGGGAGAGCAGGAGGAAAGGTCCCCTACCTGTTCTCCAGGTAAATACGCCCTGATTTATTCAGGAACATCATGCCATTTGCACAACCTCCTCCTTGGCATTTTATATCCAAATAACTGCTTTGATTTTAGACCAAGTTGTTTTCCATTCAACTTCACAGATGCATAATTAATTAATTAGTTACTCTTCCTTCACTAACTTTTATAAGCAAAAAATTTTTAGAAGTCACTTGCATAGGCATTGTATTGCATTCCAAGATTCTTCCAGAGTACCCAGAAATTCCCCTGCAATTGCTTCTCTTGGTTTTACACATAAAAAGATATTATATCATTCTGCTCTTAACGGAGGTGGCTAACTTGCAGCTCTTTAGCTTTGTACTTGTAGCTCTTTAGCTTTGTACAGCTCCAGCGCACCCCCTGCCCCCACGCACGGTGTGACCAGCAGCTCCACTGACACTGAGTTTGCAAAGTTTTCTGAATCCTTGTATATGTGGAGAAGTAAACTGAGTTTATCTCAGCGCTGGGTGACAACTTATCCAATCCTACCAAGCTGGAACTGCTGTCCCTCTTAGCTCTTTTGAGAACTCATGTGTGCATTTTGAGAGCATCTGCTATAGAGCTATTTGTATATGTACTTCGTAGAGTTAGCAGACTTGGCCAACCCTGGCCTTATCTCCAGCAATCTGATAACACTGAACAATTCTAGATTATTTTTCTCATCTCTCCTGGATAGCTTTTTTCATTCTTTCTACAAGCAGCTTGCACTACTCTCTTCACTCTTCTCTGTAGTTCAAATTCTTATTCCAGAACATTAGATCTAACATTAGGGTATTGCTCAAATAGCACAACTTCAGTACTGCACAATCATCTCCAGTAGCACAGCTTTAAACAACCCTTTTATTCCTGAGGCATAAATTGAATTTGCTGTCAAATTATCCAGTATAGCTTTCTTAACTCCCAGAAGTGACTGCAACTGACAGCAAAAGCATTTTTATGCTCTCAAATCACTTCATGTTTTCTCTCCATGTCGTTTTCACAGTCATAATGAAAAGGATAGCCATATCTCCTGTACTAAATTGCCTCAGTTCCTTCAGCAAGTATTTGAAAGCGAAGGCTTTAATTAACTCCCTCATCCTTTGTATAGAACCTGAGATAATTTAAACATTAATGTTTCCTAGTTTTATTAAAAAAAGAAAAATCCCAAATCATTTGCAGTACACTATTCTTCATGTTTACTGCGATCAAAGCTTTAACACATCAGTCAGATTTTCCCTCTCATTTGTCATCAGTCACAGGTGCCACCTTACAGATCTAGAGAAGCAGAGCTAGAGCCTGAGCATGCAGGTTAGCGACTACCACTGAGTACATAGACTCAATACAGCCTTCCTGAGGCACTGGGGGACGGGGGGGGGGGGGGGCGTGTGAAGTGTCCGATAAATTTTCAATTCTAAAATCTTAGCATTTTAAATGTATCTCCCTTCATCTACAAAACAGGTACCACAGACACTTGTCTATTACAAATCAACTTTCTGCCTCTCAAAGTCCCTGCATATGAGTCTGGCCAGCACTTCATTGGTCGGTGCCTTAATTCTCGTAGGCATCTCCTGTCACAACCTATCAAGTACTGTCTACTGTCTAACTGGACCATCCATAATACTGATGAGCTAAAACACATGTGATCACTGTGACCTGTAACAAAAGCAATAATTCTATACTATAGGCAAGTATGCACAGCTCCTTTAAAATGTAATTAATATTCTAAGACAAAAAAATCAGAAAATTAGACTGAAAAAATCCTCAAAAAAGGCAGAAAATGCAATAATTAGTAACAGTAATAAATATTACTATGAACATTTAAAAACTACTTAAGTGAGACAACAGGTGCAACAGATTTTCACTTTTTTAAAAAATGGATCTGAATAATTCAGAGACTGTTGAATCATGAATTGCTTTTCAGCAATGTTTTAGGGGCAGGAACTTAAGATAATTGTTATAAAAACACTGCTGTAAACATTTCCAACATGATGCTCTCCAAGAAACATACAAGTACAGTTACTAAAAAAAATAACCTAACAACTGCTGGAGTACACAATGCTTACAAATATTTACTTTGCATAAGAATCAAATGTTGCTTACATATGCACATAAAAATTACAAAGATGGTAATAAATTCACTGTTACTTTTCAGACTAATGACACTCAACAACCATTACACATGAAAAAAATTAGAGAAAAAAGCACACTTTTCAGTTTACTTTTGTGTTTCATAATATTGGGCCCAGCTAATTCTTTTGCTTTCATTAAACTAGATGCTTTTTGGGTTTGCTTTTTTCCCCTATTTGATTCCACTCTTAGCATGGCAACAGGATAAACTTTTAAAAACATGAAAGCATAATTTTTGAAATGCACCATACTGACAGCAAAACCTAGATCCATGTGTATTTCACAAACTGTATTATAGTTATTTTAAACTAGATACGTTTCAAAATCATCAGTGTTGCTTAAAACAGACTAATGTTTTGTTTAAAGCCCACAGAAACTATAAGAAAGTCAGGTAAGAGTATTTATGCCCACAAAGTCAACACCACTCTTAAATTTATCCAAGCAACTCTCTGAAAATATTAACTTGTTTCTCATTTAAATTCACCACAACACCAAGTTTGATGACGTCAAATGTGTGCTCTGTAGCATTTTAAAAATCACCATTTTATTACTAACAAATTTTATTATAAACAAATTCTTAATTTAATTATAAATTATGCTGCAAATTTATATGAACCATTTTGAATTCAGTATGTCAACTGCTGTAGAAGAAGCTCAACCCAACAGATAAAGGGAAGAAAGAATAAAACTAATATTTTCAACATGGATCCTGCCCCCAAAAAAAGTTTACAAAAGGTTCTGTATAAATAATTTAAAAGGCAACCAAAGTCAGTGAAGCATTCCTTATTGAAGAAGACATACATCAAAATGCTGCTTTTAGTTTTTGTGTGTCTCAGTGAGCTAAAGTAAAGTTATAATGTGTGCAGTACGTGAAAAAGATACTTTGGCATTTGGCACATTTTATATCAAGCCCCTCTTTTGAAAATTACATTGGATAGGAAAAATGTAATGCGATACCAGCTTAACAAGAGTTTTGCACTTACCAGAATTATGGCAGTAGTCCATATACTGTGGAATTTGGATTGTAAAGGCTACCAAATCTGGAGCTAAGAGCGATTCTGGCTTTCTACTCTCATTGAGCCATTTACTGCTGTGTAAGTCTCTGGTGTCAGAAGGGCCTTGAATTAAAGGAATCAGCTTCTCTTTTCCACCATCACCTAAGATAAAGATTAGACTCCTCACAGCTTTTACTGTAACAAGATAACTTCTCAACACATAAACATTCACTAGTCCAAAGAGAACAGCTATTAACATTGTAAGTACAGAATTAAGAGAGGAAATAGAAAGAGCAATCTCATAAACTATTAAACAACTTCCTTAACGTTATCTTGTAAATGTCTTTACATCCAGGAGGATTTCAAATGAAGTAATCAATTCTCTTTAAAATAGTAATTTCCATCCCAACTTTATTAAATAGTATCTTTAAAAATCACCATGAATTCAATTTAGAGTTAAATACACTACACTTTTAATGTTCTTGACATTAGCTGCCTTTATATATGAAGAGATCATAGACATTGATTGGAAAAGTTCCTGCATGCTCTTCGAGAAAAATTCTATTAAAGAAATTTAGTAACTATTTATCACAGAGCCCTCAAAAGCTTCACAAGCAAAATACATACTTGTAGCATTAATGAAAAATGAGACATTAAACAATAACAGAATACATCAAAATCATGCTACGAATAAAGCAAAATGCAAATATTCTGTGTAATATGAAAATGCAGAGTTATTCCAGTTTCTTCAGTGCTTTTAGATTAATATTTGTCTCAGCAAAAAAACCCAACATGTTTATTTTTTTATTCAGTGTAAAAATTGACTATACTGGGGCCAGACTGGATCATCCTGGCACACTTCACAATAATAATAAAAAACCCCAAAACAGAATACAAAAAACCCTCTCTGATTCATAGGAACAATGAGTAAATTCTTGTTTCAGTAACTCTCCTTGTAAAAAGCAAGGCCAATTCTCCTATACAGGCAATAAAGTTTTACATGGTCCAGCTGCACATACCTGGGGCTTTGGCACAAATTTTTATTGATCCCACGGTCCCAGAGGCACATTTGACCAATGATGTGCCGCAGTACTTCAATTCAACATTCTGGATTGAGCCCTCAAGAGTTGGCAGGGGATTCTTAGATTTCACACCTAATAAAAGAAAACTGCAAATGTACTAGCCTGTTGAATTTAAATATTTTTATATTCCTTCACCAAGGCATTTAAATTTAATTATACTTTAATTATCTACCTTAGATGTTCTTATAGCATTTTTGTTGTGATTCACAGTTTTTAAATGGAAGTGAGAGAATGCTGCATATGGGCATTTTCATACAAAGTTATGCATAAAATATATATAGATACTGTGAGGAAAACACACAAGGCCACTTAGAAATTGGAATAATAAATAAGTATATATACACATACATACACTTTTGTTTTCACTTTGTAAGTGCCACCTCAACTAGTCTCTTTCATGTTTTTATTATGACCCTTTCATTTCAGGATCTTAAAATGACTAAGTGTTTTCAGCTTACATTTAGACAACAACATTTTACTCAGCAGCAACGTAAAGCATTAAATCCATGCAGCTGAACGGCACAGAAAGCCAACGGCACACTTGCCATTTTGCAGCGGAAACTGGAGTTCAAACCTTGACTTAGGTCACAAGTGAAAATAAGTTTTGGTGGTCTTTCCTCAGCTGCCATTTGTGTACACCAGAAAACTAGTGCACCGGTTGGAAGAAAATATCGGTGCTATTGACAGTCACTTCTGAAGAGCTGCCTAGAATCACGGCAGCAGCAGCAGCAGCAAGGAATCTTACAAGTCAGGACTGAGATATGTTGGCAGTGCTCAAGGGCAGCCCCCAAAACAGCCCCAGAGCATGGGCGGAGGAAGCCAGCCCTCCTATTCTGTACAGCACTGCCTATCAAAAAAAAAACATAAATTTACTTGTAAATTAGAAATAAATAGTTTCAACACCTGTAAGAAGTATGAAAGGAAAAACTAACAGAAGCTACCATTTTTTATGGGTTTTTTTTCCCTTCATGCAAAAGTGACTTGGAATTTGTCAGTTAAAATTGGCAAGCAGCTTGTTAATTATGCAAACATTAGTATAATTATGGAACCATTTCCTTGCATATGTAACATAGAATTTGTTCCAAAATCCATAATTATGCAAGTAAGGTATTATGGAATATCAGGTAAAAATAATTTAAAAGCATTTTGATATGTATTTCAAGATAGTTACAGACATTAAAGAAACTTAATATATTCTTTACAGAATGAACTCATTAGTTTTTTGCACAATCTCTCAAAGGCTTAACCCACAGAACAACCTTTAACATATATTAACTAGTAAGGAAAAATTCCTAAAAAATTATAGGAAACAGGAGATTTAGGATTAAACCTGGTAATTGTGCTTAGTTCACTGTGCCTGTTCCAGTTCCTAACCATTGAAGTGTATTTGGTAGTGCATATAAAATCATTTGGTAAGCAGACATATATTTATTTAAGTTTTGTTCTGGAAGACAATAAAATAATTTTTGAATAAAAAGTACTTTCCAAGGTAGGAAGAGAGAAGCAGCATATGAAGGGACACATGGCATTTAGTAAACCAGACTGCCATGTGAAAGTAGGTTCCACATTCTATGCATACTTTCTTATAAAAATTTAACCTGTCTTCTGTGTCCAAGGTATGCCCAGCCTTTTCCTAATTTGTGATTCATGAAGGCTTCAGGCTCAAAGAATGCTCACTGCAACCCATTGGTGTGCCTGCCACTACAATACCCCATTGGTTCTCAGTCTGAAAGATCAGCTACCAGTTTTAGTCTCATGAATACACCTTCATTCCCAGTCTTGCCCAGAGTAAGCCTCTTTTAAAGCTGAAAATCCCCTTTGATCTAAGGTGTGGTATCAGACAGAATACATGAATTTGTCAAAAGCAGATAGGGTATCTGTAGGCACTTCCTAGTCTTAGCTCTGTCTCATCATACTTCCTATAAACTTGTGCAAATAGAGGCCACTGGGGGGGGGGGGGAAAGGGGGGAAGTAGTATGTTTTTCCCTGTCTTCTGCCTATTCCAAAACAAAGATTACAAAACACTGTTAGTAGCAGCCAAGATTACAGTCAAAGTAAAACAAATTTGAGTTCATCATTTGATCCCTGTCTTTCAATTCTTCTCAAAACTGGTAGCTTCTTGCTGTTTCCATCTTTCACCAACTCTTTTATGCCTCAAAATACAAGGTGCAATGTCCGATACATTTCTCTTACTTCACTATGGAAGATTAAGTACTTTTAAAACTAAATATTTTCCATCATGGAGTCCACTTTTAGATGCATTACCCTGGACAACCTCTCTGCATTAAGACTAAAATTTTCCATGTTAGTTACATGCGTAACTTGAATTTTGTTTTAGTATCATACTTGAAAACAAGGAACCAAGTTTCATGTGATCGTGCTCCCTATTTGTTTCTGTTCACTCCTATTCCCTCACCAAATAACTTCTGGGCTCATTGAATTTCAGCAAGATATGGCAGCGTTTTCAAAGACATTTATTTCCTACAATCTTCATGAAGATGTAGGTATATTTGTCCTGTTACCTGACCAGTCAGCATATGCATGACAGTCAGCAAAGCATAGCTCAAACTAGCCAGTGCACTGTTTTTCACCCAGCCAGCAGCTAGGGATCGTGATGGGAAGCTAAGAAAGCTGAATGGCTTGGCCTTGAAGAAGCCCACAAACCCTCAATACATGATCATATAGTTAACAATTATATTTTAATGCATATAAAAAAGTAACTGATAGCAGTAATAAGCTATCTCCTTCTGGAACACCTGTTAGAGGGATAGGATGAACACTTTCTCAGTTGTTTTCAACTCTTTGAAAAGAAAATAGAAAAGTATTAGGAAAGCATTGCATAATCACACCCCTCCCTTTCTATGTTGCTTTTACATCAAATGGCAACATCATCCCGCTCTCAGTTTTAACACCTGATAAACACAGCACACGGCAGTAATCAAGGAAAGGTTGCAAGAAAAATTAATTCTGCTCAGGCTTCACAGCTCTGGACTGAGGGATACTCAGAAAACCCATTTATTAAATATTAAAATCTTATACAGAGCCTACAATAAGGAATAAGGAACTTAGGATGTCTAACTACTTTCATCATGAAGACAAAAATCACCTGAACCTAAGGTGATTCCCCTTGCCCACTTAAAAGTTTCTTTTTCAAAGCGCAGAACATTTAGAGACTTTTGGTGAACCATTCATAATGAATAGGTTTCATATAGGGAAACAGCACATTTTCTTCACTCTCTGAAAATTTTTTGAAATTATGAACCCTCCCTCATAAAGTTGTCAAATTGGCAAGCTGCTCTATAGAGAAGAAAGAAGCCGTGTTTCCTACGTATGCCTCTGACTATCTGTAGTTTCCATCCCTGTAACTTTAGTTCTTCCCAAATATTCTCCCTTATTATCTCTTTCATCATGATAATATCATTATAAAATCAAAGTCTCAACAGTTGTACACATAGCTAAAACATTCCTTAAATACCTATTTCAGCAAACAAATGTTTAAGCAAGTGAAGACTGGGGCTTCCTTCCCTCCCCTCAATGTTTATAAAGTTTTTAGAAGTAGTATCTTCTCAAGGGATTGATTGAGCAGAAAGATGTTAAAACTCCTAGACAAGAAATGCTCCATGCCTCCAAATACTAACTCAAATTCAGTATGGAGACAAACACTCCACAAGATTTTAATTAAGACATTGAGCATGAATTCAAAGAGGAACCAGGGAAACCAAATCTATCATTGCCAACAACAACATTATCCAAATTCAATGTCCTGCAAATGAAGCATGAGAAAGGCTTATTTCCAAGGTGCAAGACAACAAAGTAGAATTTGTGCTGTACTTGCTCTTCTGGAATCACACTTCCAAAAGTAGCACTGTGATTTACTTGACTTTGTTGCTGAGTGTACTCAAAATTGGAGAACAGAGCAACCATGTTTGCTTTTCAGTACCCCTCATATTTTCTTTAGTTAATTTATCATTTTCATCAGGAACATGGTAATCAAAGACTTTATGGAGATAGAGAGCTACATATACCTGTCTCCACCAAATATAATCTACAGCTGCTTCCAGATAAAAATGACAATTTTCCAGTTGTGTGATTTTCATACTGGAAACATCTTGCCCATTGTAGAACTAATTGCAGTAAAAATCAAGTGTTTCCTTCCCAATATGTAACCATGTTTATACTTGGTGATCAAACAATCTATTTTAGTTGAATCAGCTATCACACATAGAATGTAACACATCACCAAAGACCTAAAAAGCTGTTCTTTCCCTACTGCAGAACCCAAAAACACGCAGAAAGATTTTCTAACTTAAAATCTACTACGCCTTGACAATTTACACCTTGTGCACACTAACTCACTTTAATTTTAACTCCAAGCCTAAAGAGCCATTTTGTTCTAGAAACTCGCACAGAAGTATCACACTGTCAAGGAAGGTTCTCCCACACTTTAAAGCAGGCATTCACATCCTCCTCCCAACTTTTCTGGTCACAGCTTTGGTCCTCTCCATGTACATAACCCAACTACGCAGCTTGCCCCAAGTCCCTGCATTCAGTGGCATTCTGTGTGCAAGCAGAAGGGAATCAAATACCTAAAGGCAGGTCACAATTGTGTCTTTGTAGATCAGCCCAGGATTTCTGCTAACAAGCCTATTAATGCTGAGCAATCATTTAATTTAAGACCTGTTAAAAGAAAAGTTACCTAATTAGTGATTTTACCAATGGCATATACATCTTTTACCAATCCTTTCATAACAAAGTGAATTTGCAATGATTAATGGAAAACCAAGAGACAAAATCTAAACTGATCAATAGAAAAGACAGGAAACCAGCAAAAGAGGCATATTACTGATTCTGAGGACAAGAGTCAGGACTGTGTGCCGCCAAATCCCTGAAATACAATAAATAATTCTTTAGAAAGATCCTAAAAGAGAGAACTGCAAAATATGAAATAGGAAATGAATAAGGCATGACTAAAACTTCTAGAAGCAGCTCCACATGAATTCTCCCCATATTTAAGTTATGGCCACAGAAGGAAAAATTTCAATATTTAAAGCATTAAGTACCAATAAACTATGGTTTGGCAACATGATATAGTAAAAGACTGTCACATACATGTCAAAATGATTTCAAACTCAGTAAAAAGATCAATCCATGAATAAAAGCAAGGAGCTATTAACCAAGTGAAATAACATTTAGGCCTAAGTCTTACTGGAATCAAGGAAAAAAAAGGTCCAATTATTTTCACAGAAACATATATTTAAGTTTTACATGACTAACACAGAAAAGCTAGTAAACAAAACAAAGCATAAGAGAAACCTCATTTCTTTCATGAGAGATACTCATTTGTGTTCAGTCCCTGCTTAAGCAGCGCCCTCAATAAGACGAACTTCTGAATGTCTGTACTGAACTTGGTTAGAGAGATGGCACTTCTGAGGAACTTGAAGCTAAAACCAAACTTAATTCCTTCCTCCTTGCAGTACGAACATAATAGAAGCCACAAAGACCAACTCTAGCTGGCATCAGTCCTACTTCTCACGTTCAAAGCATTGGGGGAGGATGAGCTTTCATGTTCTTCGCTGCAGTAAAACAGGAGCAGCATAGGAACCTCAACATCTCTTTCGATCACTGTGCTTCCTTGCACACAACACCTGAACAGAAAACACTGGGGGTTTGTGTTTGGGTGGTTCCCCCCTCCCTCCCTTATTTTTTTGTTAAATTGGAAAAAGAGAGAGATTTTCTAAAATGTAAAAGGCAGGTTATAAATACTTCCTC
>WAAD01003666.1:55327-74631 GCA_013389945.1 Fregata magnificens | reverse complement strand
CATGGGATCAGTCGTAGTAGCCCATGTCTCATATCTAAATCTCCTTCCTGCTTCCTATCTGATACAAATACAGCTTTCATGACTAGCATCTTTTTATATCAGATTTGGTTTCCTCCTTCTGCTTCTGTACCAGTGTTGCCTTAATGACTCCTCCTTTACATCTGTCTTGTGTTATCAATGACCCTGCCCCAAACACATTTATAATATTTCCAGAGAAATTTTCTTTAGCAATTTTAGCAAAACAGATGCTTCATATCCCAAACATTTTGTGAAGCTACTAACATTCTACATGCCTTGCATCACAGAATGTATGTACATTTTTCCCCATATACTTAGAAGTACTGATGCTCATCTGCTCCGACGCTAGCTCTGTATATGCTAATATACTTAATTTGTGAAACAGCAAACTTAAAAACTGTATTTTGGCTATGCATATTCTTACAACTTGTTCAAATGCAAACTAAATTCTCTCATTGTGCTTGCTATATTCTGTAACCATTAGAATTTGGGACTTGCTTATGCCTTTGAAGAACTTGATCCATTATCTGTTGATATTCACTATTGTATATTAAATGTTACAAGAAAGATATAATGCAGTTAGCATAAAATAGCGTAACTCTACATAACTGTGAAAGCATAGCTACATAAATTGAACTATAATTATTTACACTTTTGAACTGCTGAGTGTATTATTTCTGAAAATTAAATAATTTGTGGGTTGGGGCCTGAGGGGCATCCAAAGGAGTTTAAGAAAAGAGGCTGACTGACTTCTGTGGAATTGATATAGTTTCCTTCTGTGTCTGCTTTGTTTCTTTATAGTGCCCTCTATTTCTGGGTGTACAAAAATATTTACTAGAGGATGCTGTCTGGCAGAGACTGTTCAGAAAGATAAATACTGTGCATTCAGTCTCTGTTTAAGCATTAAAGCAAGTATTTCTATAATACAATATTTTATCATCAAAGTTATTTCTAATAGTGCTAATATTTGTTTTCTTTGTGCCTTCCTCTGTAGTACCAATCAGGAATGCCAGCTTGGGCAGTATGCCGTATGGAGAAGTAGAAGATGGCAGTGGGACTTCTTTTCTCTGCTCTGTGAAAGAAGGATCTTGGCCAATCCACTTCAAGATTTTTAAAAAAACTGATCGTGAAGTTCTTCTATTTGAAAAAAGTGAAAATGCAGACAGAGTCACGTGGCGCAAGGAAGCAATGAACAGGCAGGACACGGGGACATATTACTGCATGGCTTCTAATCGAGCTAATGTGGATGTGAAAAGCCGTCCAATAACCATCAGCGGTAGGCTAACTTTTATGATAAGCTGCATACTATGTCATCATGACAGGTGAGGTCATGTTATCTGGGATGTTACTAAGTATAACTCCCTAACTTGTTTTTGTTCCACCATTGTCAGAAGTTAAACAGAGAGATCCATTTATAAACAGAGATTGTCTAACTTACATAGAAAAGTTTAAGGGATGCGCAAAAGCCAAAGGAGCCAGATGCAAGCTAAAAGCAACCCATTGTTGTACTGAGTTTTCAGTCTCAAAGGAGAGGCTCACTAGTGAACTTTGCATGCAAGTCTCCTTAAAGTTCTTCCCCAGTGTGTAAGAAGGCCAATTTGTAGTAAAATGAAAGGTCAGGAACTGCAGAGGATGGTAATGATGACCTGTCACTGTACATACTCTCTTAAACATGTCTTTCTTATTTCCAGTCATCTTAGCGGCTTGGCAGAAAGGAGTCATTGCTGCGTTTGTCCTAATACCTATTGCAGGAGCAGTAACTCTCACTTTATGGTGGTTTTTGTTTAAGAAGAAAAAGGGTAATGAATGGTTCCCTTCTATATGTGTGGTGACAAATGTATTACAGTTAAACTTGCATTTGTTTCAGGAGCAAAGGCTTGGGGGGATGAGGCTTCAGGAGATGACTAAATACAATTTAAAAAACCTAAAAATCTACTTAAAAATGTGGGGTGGCCCAAATTAAGCTGCAAGTGTGCTGAAGCTTTCCAAGTATGCTGAAGCTCTCCAAGTATATTGGGCAGAATGGGAGCATCTAACTAATGGTGCTGGGAAAGCACTAGTGAAGCAAAGGTTATTGGAGATAGGCGAGAATTGCACTGTTCTGATGCAGTCCTAGGTCTGGAATTCAGTCCCGTGCAACGCAGAGGCAGACAGGGCCTAAGAAGTTTTTTGATCCCTTATAGAGCTATGACAATTTGATGTGGGGTCCCAACTCAGGTGTAATTGAGGTACTTCTCTAGTCCTCATGAAACAAATTTCAGATTATTAGGTTGTGGGATTGGGTTTTTTTCTGTATCATTGTACATTCACTGTAATGCAATTCCACTCGGGGATTTGTCTTTTATCATTAAGGTATTCTTTCAGATCTTGTTCTTTCAGATCTTGTTCTTTCAGAAAAATAAGTAAATCTGTTTTATCCTGTGAGATGCAGTACCTTGCAAAATATTTGGGAAAATTTGGAGTATCTGGATGTCCCAGACTGCTTAAATTGTCCAGGCTAAAATCTGGGGTTTGGGATCTTAAGTTCTCTGTGAAAGAGACATTTAAGGGACCTGGGTGATAAACAGGATGTAAGACACTAGGTAATTAATTTTGCGATAGCCAAGAGAAATTATTCTGACTTGGGTAGATAATCACTATGTTTTTGTTTTGATTTTTACTTTTAAATTCTTTTACTTGTGCAATCTATTAATAGATGCTTTTATTTTTCTCTGTCAAGCTAAAGGACCATCCATGGAAATGTCTGGGTAAGATGACTTGCTTTATGTATTTCTGTTTAAAGGGCTGGAGGCCTTCCACCGTATGAATATAGTTTATTATGGCACACACCTGCAGACAATAGATGGTTGTGCTTCATGTACCACCTGCTTACACAACAACAGGATGAGGAAATACTCTAAAAATAGGGAAAAAAAAAGGCCAGCTAAGAGAAACAGAAGAATGTCAGGCCTGCATTTGAATGCATGTAGATATGGAATTAAAAATACAGAGGTCTTAAAGAAGAGTAATGCAAGAGGGAACATTTTTGACCTTAAAGTTTGTTTGTACTTCTCTTTAAGACAAAGGCAAAATTTTCATTAGCTTCAATAGTTAAGAATGTGTGGTAGTCAGCACAGACAATGACTGATCTTTGCATATCATCATGTTGTTGTTTTTATTGACTGGTTTTGGATAATTACATCAACTTTATTGGTTTGCTTTTCAGTTCTGCCTTGGCTACAAACTTAACAAGTGAAAAACTGACAAGACAGCACAATGATGGAGACTACTATTCAGGTAGGATATTTTGCTGTAAGACTATTAGTGAGTTGGCTTAATTAAACATTTATTTAAAGTTTTGGACTTACATGGTTGTTGTTTGGATAGGGCCCAGTGTTTTGGGAATACAGAGGAATACCAATAACATTCTCCCAAGCATGTTCTATCATTTTGTCTTTGTACAGTTTTTTATAAGCACGTCTTATACAAAGATTGGTTTATAAGTCTGCTCAGACACTTCTACCAGGCAATCAGTTAACAATATTACAGATGGAGAAATCATGGTAAAAGAAAATTACTTTCTGTTTTTGACAGTTTTGACACAGCTGCAAGAAAATTATTTCAGAGAGGAAATTTGAGTTGTGGCACATGGCCCTGTGATGTGGCCACAGTATTGTGATGTTAACTTGCCATGACTGGGCACCTTTAATTCCAGGATCTCAATGCACTTTACAAAGATTGGTGGACATGTTGTTTAGAGTGCCTAATGTAGGCAAAGTTACCCCTTGGGTGTTTTTTAGCTGATCATTTAAAAAGCCACATTCTTCCCACCTGTGTTATATGAATGTCTTAGGTCTGAAACTAAAAGTAGAATTTCTCATATGTAAATAAACATAATGACAATAGGAGTTGCAGCTGTGTAACTCATTTATTTGATTGGCTGTAATAAATATTTTGCCAGCTCAACTTTTGCTTTAATATTTTAGGATCAGGTTACATTGAAGATAGTGAAAATCACGTGAAGTCAACAGATGACAGTAAAGGTAATTTCATACTTAAGCAACAGATTTTAAAATTATTTTATGATTGAAAGTTGTGATGTTTTCTAATGGTAGCAATGAGGATTTGATAGGTCCAGTCCCTTCCTTTTTCTCTTTGATAGTGGGGAAGACTCTTTCCTTTGCTGAGCTTAGTTCTTTTTCCTTACGTGCAAAATGACAATGGTAGGACCCATTTACCAACTGCATTATGAAGTGTAATTAGTTGTGCTGGATTCCAGGCCATCTAATGAAGGATGGTATAAAAATACAACTTAGACTCAAAATTTTAAGTTCTATGCAACAAATATTCAGATTTAAAAAAAAAATCTTTTCTACAGACTTCTGCTTCTTTTACTTCTCTATCCTTTCTTCATTTCTGCAGATCTTGAACTATTTAAGCATTAAACCTAAAAATAATCTGCTGTGAAATCTGAATAAAATAACCTGCCAAATACCTTGAGACACCATGTAGGCTATATATATATATATATTCATTAAAACATGTCATCAAGTACTGCATCATCTAGCACATTGTATTCTTCACAACCGGTGTTTTAAAGATATTTAGTCAAAGAATAGTACTTAAATATGTGGGTATTGCCATCTGAAAGCATACTTTGTCCCATATTTTTTTGTTTTATGTTGATGTGAAAGTATTCTCATGGGTTAGATGCAATTTCTGATGGCTTATAGTACATTTTGACTTGGTTGTCTATTGGACCATGAGTTGAAAGATAGTTGGAAAGGCATCTAGTGTAACTAAAGATCAAAGTTAAGTTAAAATTAATCCAGAGCATGGAACTAGACTCCTGCATGAGCTTGCATGCAACATAGGTGGCAGGAATTTCTAATCAATAATTCTGCAATGCAATTCTGAGTGTGTAGGGCAGCATTGTACCACAAAACCAAGAGAAAGGTGCTGCACTAAGTTAATTTCACAGGAAAACTTGGAAACAACCTTTGGAAACTCTAGCTCAATGACTCTTGTTTTTTCCATTGTATCCTACCTGTTTCAGATAAAATGGGCTCTGGTCTAATGATCTGCATGTGTGCCAGAAATAAATGGGTTCAATCCTTACCTACTGTGGATTTGGCAGCTTCATTAAAACCAACTAGGCAATTGCAGATCTCTCTACCAGATGTGAAAAACAAGTCTATTATTCATATACCTCTAAAAATAACAGTATCTGTTCTGCATTTGTGTGGCAATTGCTTTTACTTCAGCAAGCAAAAAGAAGGAGCTTATAGTTGGTGCATGGAAGTTATTCCATTGTGGCCTGAATAAGTCAAATTAGAACTACAGAGACATCCTCATGCAAAACAAACATACAGACAGCAGAAACATAGGAACATAAGGCTGTATTGATAATTCAGAATCACTGCTATTGTAGGAAACGTGTCATTTAAACTTTGTTATTAACTAGTATGCCACCTTAAACACTGTTTTTGTTTTGTTCAGCTTTTTTTTTTCTTCTCTCACCAATGCTATTGGAAGGCTGCTCCAAAACTTTGCTGTTCTAATCATTAGATCTTTCTCCAATTTCCATTCTAAAAAATCCACAAGCAGTTCTGCAGGATTCCAGTCTGGATGACTGTTGTGGTTCCTTCCAGCTTTTACAGAAATCTAGTAGAAAACCATCTCCACCCTAAGGAAAAGACAGACTAAAAAGTGACAGCTGTTTCTTGTGTCTGTTGTATCCAGGTAGCTGGTACTTGTCAGCCAGTAGTCTTAGTAAATCAGGTGTCTAATCGTTGTCAGGCTTTCTGTGGGCATTGTGGCAGAGAAGCATTTTGAGGAGGAAGATGGTTGCCATTGTAGATGTTCTGTGGTGAGCTTGAAGGTCAACATAAGAGAAAAGTGCTGAAATATTGCTTATTGGCAAAGCAGAAATTGAGAGTATGAGAGGTGATGAGGGAGGCCATGAAAGACTTAGAGAAGGCTTTAAATGTGAGGAAAGTGAAGAATGGGAAGTGTCCTGCCATAGCAGCCATAGAAAAGAAGAAAAAAGTAATGGCAGGGAGAGAAATAGAAGAGAGGAGCTGGAGCTGGAGCTGGAGCAGAAATACGGGAGAATCTCAGATAATTCCCTGCTCCATTTGTGTTGTGCCACTTTTGAAGGTGTTAAATTGAAAGTAAGAGTTTTGGGCACAATTTGCACATCCCACAGTTTCAGAAACCTGGCTGGAGTTGGTCTACTGCCTTTCACATTGGGATGACCCTTAGAAATGGGTTGGCCTTACAACTCTTAGCAGAGTAACTCACATCTGTCATAAGTAGGGCCTGATCCTGCACCTATCAAAGTCAATGAGGACTTGTCCATTAATTTCAGTGGCAGCAGGATCAGGCTCACAGCTCAAATGAAGCATGCAGTCCTACAAAGAAACATCTTCTTGATATTTTTGGGGCAGGACCTGACCTTGAGAGTGCTGAGGTGGAGTACACTGAAGTTGAAGTATCAACGCTTGATCCTCACAGAGGTAATAAACTGTCTGGCCTCTATGGTTCTGTTTTGGGAGCAACTCTGGGCACGTTGCTACTCCCTGACACTGGTCTGATATTGGCACCTGTGAGTGTAAGAGCAGGTTGTGTTTTGTGTGCATGACAGTTTCATGCCAGTAGCACTCCTTAATCTAGATGATGCTGTGGCAACCATGCTGTCATTCATTGCAGCCCTTCTTCCCCTGCAATCCTCTCGTGCACTTGCCCTTCCCATCCACGTGAGGTTTGTGCAGAGCAGGGCTCCCAGCTGGAGCTCTGGCTCTGAGCAGAAGGCAGCCTGCTGTGAATCTTCATGTTATAGAGTCCAAATTCACTGAGAGCCATTTGAGGCTAGCCACAGAGTAGGATAATGGAGAGAACAGAAAGCAGTGGAATTTCCTCCTTTATAAAGGAACTAGTTGAAGGGTCAAAGCTGTAATTCACTTGTGATAGAGATGGAAGAGAGACCAGCGTAGATTTAGTCTCTCAGTCTGGAGAGGCCTGGAGACCATCCTGGATTTGTGGCACATTAAACA
Source organism: Fregata magnificens (assembly GCA_013389945.1). Lineage (NCBI taxonomy): Eukaryota > Metazoa > Chordata > Aves > Suliformes > Fregatidae > Fregata > Fregata magnificens. Next base: position 67,579 of record WAAD01003666.1, on the reverse strand, counting down.
GAGAAATGAGAATATTGATGCCCAGATACCTTTGACCTCCTACCTGTAGTTCTATGCTAACAGTAACCAGACCTCATAGCATGAGGCTAAGGTACATGTCTCTGCAACCTTGAAGGAGAAATATCCACTGAAATTTATCTCAACACCCAAATGCACACTTCAATCATTCTGTGTTATCTGGAGAACTGGGATATCATTATGCGCTTGTGTTGAAAGCTGTTAAATCTTTCAGAAATTTACAAAAACTTTCAAGTAGCTAAGAGTGAATAAAACCTACGAGAGACGTCTACGCTATGCTCTAGCTTCTTTGCTTTAGCTGAATGAGAAGCAGATGGAGGAAGAAATGGATAAATTTGCTTTTTCCTGGTAGGAAGGACCACTGACTTATTTCAGAGACCAAAGACATGATTGTTTAGTTAGTAATACAGATGTTTGGGCAAAAGTGCTCACTCTTCAAGCTTGGCAGCAAAGCTCTCCAGGAACAGCCAGTCCTCCTATTCTTCCTCTGCTTTCACTTGCTGGTATCATTCATCACAGAGTTTTCCCTGTGTTCTAAGCATGCTATTTATCCACCTCTGCTAAATTCTGCACTGTGATACCATAGTTGTTGTACTCTTTTTCAGCATAGGGCTAATACTTAATTGTTCCAACTGTTTCTGAGCATGCACTACACAATACAATAGTGTAGAATGGTAAAGATATGCTAGTGCATTATTATTTAAATTAAAAGCCCTATTAAATGCAAGATCAGCATCTCTAAATATAGCCTTTTCATCCAATTCCTGATATGTAACACTATTCCAGTATACCAGACTGAGTAATAAGATAGTATCCATGCTATGTAGACTGAACCCCATTAAACTGCAAACTGCAAAATAATGTTTAAAAGATAGTGAGTGAATGAGATCAGATTATTTTAACTGAATGCTGTCTCATGTTACAGACCTATGTATGACATACAGAACACTAATTGGTTCTATAAGACTGAACTGTGCTTCAAGTATATTGAGATATGATAGCTCCCTAATCTATTTCTTTTGTTGCACCCAGGACACAAGTGAATGCTTAGCAAATGCATGCTTTGGTTATGTAAATGGCAACTGCACTGCAAGTATTTAATGTGTTAATCTTTCAGAGCATCTTGAGGATGCTGCTTAAATGCAAGGAGTTGTATGAAACCAAGTTGCCAGACTAATTCTTTCAGTTCTGCACTGCCTATCGCAAGGAGAACAGGATGAGATTTAGTCTTGGGAAAAGAGAAGCAAAGCCAAGTTTCTTTATATACCCTTGTAATAATCATGTACACCCACAAAAATAATTCAGCCATAGGACTGCCACCGATACTTCTGCCACGTTGATGTTACTGTACAAGTTTTGTTTCAAATCTTAATATTCTTTCATGTCTGTCTGTGGGTTATGACCAGTCCTTCTTAGGGAACAGACCTTTCAGATTATCACCTAGCTCCAAATCCCTATCATCGCACCTCTTTTGATTCCACCTATTCCCTGAATGAAGACAAAGTATATCATGCTTACCTTTTCTCTGGGCATGCATATCTCACCCAGCAGGCTGCATATAGAGTCTGATTCCTTCTGCCTTTTGAGGAACTCCAGGTTTCTTTGATCTCTCAGGACTAACTTCAAATTAATTTATCTTCCCAATCATTTGTTCCTCCTGCCACTGTTGTCCATGTCCATGTCAATGTTCATCTCAGGAGCAGGAGAATCGTATTTTGGGTATTGTGAAAGACTACTGCAATAAATGCTGCAGTATCTAAGCCATAACAGTAGCCTTTATGTCACTTTTGGGAATCAGGAATAGTTGAATGCCACCACTCAAAACAAGTTTACATAATTGTAGAAGGATGTACATCTTGTCTTTGACAGTAACGAACTACTTGCATTTGAAAATAGTGGTTTCACCCTGTTTTTCCAGCCATGTCTGCGCTAGCTGGTCATTTCTGAAATACTTTTCAACACAGTATAATGGCGAATAGGCTAGTGTATCAAGAACTTTATATATACTATGCTTCTGTATGAGGAGCAAAAAACAGGGTTCATTGCAGCGTTACTGATAGTGAGCAGTAAGCTTGCTAGAAGCAAAGTTTCACACTTTTATTTTAAAACTTCCATGTGGGAATAGCTGGATACCTACTTTTGGAAGTAGGGGTGAAGAGGCTAGACAAATACGAGGTAGAGCTGGGGCTACACAGTCCAGCTCTTATTTGGGGTAGTCATAGTGGAATGTTAATTTGATATTTAAAGAGATGGTAATTCTAGAGAATGATTAAATTGAATGCTTACAGAGATTATATGCTTGACAAAAATATAGTGCTTTGTCTTTTCTAAACCTTAGTTGTGCAAAAAGATGGCAAAGTGATTTAGACCCTTTATTGTTAATCCGAGCAAACACAAAGGCCAGTGCTAAAGTAAGATCAGGAAATAGCCCTGAAGTGAAAAGGGAGAAACAGCTAATCATGGCTGAGTAAGGACATGCTCCTTCTTTTACTGTTATAGTTGGTTAGTTATCTGCAGGGTGGCAACATTATAAAGTTAGTGGGAACAAAATGTCAAATCATCCAAGTAATTTCTCCTAGCACATTTTTTCAGTGCTGAGACGACTTTTGGAAGATTAACAAAGAAAATAACATGGGCAGTGGCATTATATCACAATTTAATGAAATGGGTCTGGAAAAAAAAAAAGCAAGCTAAGGAAATGCCTCCCACCAAGTCTTTCCACAGAGTCAACTGGAGTAGATTTAGGACTGTAATCTGCTAAAAAAAAAAAAAGTGTTTCAAATGAAATGAGCTACTTCTCATTAAAATTCTGAGAAGATTACTTCTTACTTCACTGGAAATTGAATTGATCATTTAAGCAATAGTCCATAAGCACATGAAATGCACTTCAAGATCTTCAGACTATTTTGCAAAGAAAGTTCATGCCAAAACTGCAAGTTTGAAAGCTGTGATTAGGCACTCAGTGAAGTGTAACTCCTACTGTCATTGAAATTAATAGCAGTTTTGCAACTCAATTCTGATGTGTTAGCTCCCAACATTTAAAGGATGCTTAACAGAATTTAAAAAAAATGAAATTACCTTTGGGAAATTAGAGTGTGATGCCAGAGACACCTAGGTTCTTCAGAGTGACGCAGAACAGTAACAGTCCTGATTCTGAGTCTGGCTGCACATCAATATGTCTGAATTCTTTAAAAGTTTTTTTATAGCTAAAGTACAGGTCTCTGTATCCAGAAATGTGAATTTTCTTTCCAGTTTCTTGCAGAGAGGGAACAACCATTTTCTTTTTTTCTTTTTCTTTTTTTTTTTTTTTTAACTTTAACTAGAAAAATCTAACTTCTTGGTTTATTGAAGGTCCATAGAAATTGGAGGTGATATTGATAGAATTCTGAGGTTTTCTAAGAGACAGAGTTTAACTGAAATGAATGAATGTTTCTAAAATGCTTTGAGATCCTTGAACAGCAAGCTCCTAGACCCTGCCTGCATAGGCCTTTATACCAAATGAAGAAAGTGGTTTTAAATGCAAAGAGTTCTGGAGCACTTTGCTTTACTATGGTTGCCCAGCGATTCTTAATCTACAATCATGCAAGAAATCAAGGAAATTGTTCTAATCTCGTACTAGCCAGAGCTCTGTTTACACTGACCATAGAGAAACTAAGTTCTTGCTATTTTCAGGCCTTTAAACAAGGCTCTGCCCCTTCCCTACTGGGGTAAGTGCCTGTAGTTTGGTATCAAAACTCTGTGGATAGGTTTTCACGGATGTTGGATAGCAAAAAAGGAAGAGCTTTTTGCTTTCCATCTCATACAAGAGCAGAGGTTTACAGGGGCTTATTTGTAAACCTAAGGGTCTGAAAATTATGTGTCTAAGACTAACATTGCATTTGTATCTCAGCTGTGTCCTTGGAGGCACAAACCTTCTCTGTCTGCTTTTTGTCCTTAACTTTCTATCTTTCCACAAGCCTTCTTAGCCTTCACTCCTGCTATGTCCACCTGGTCTCAGTGCACTAATGGAAGAGTCCGCTATGCAGAGGAACTGAGAGGAGACCTTTCCCGGATAGCACCTAAATAGAAGCTGTGCAGTGTGAAATCTGCAAATATTCTTCTGAGACATTTCACAAAGAACAGCAAATTAGATTGTTTTTGTGCCCATAAGATTAATCAGGCTAGTTGCCAAAGGGGGTGTAGTTAGTCCTCCAAATGATAGATCTCCTCAGGTCTAGGATCCCTAAATCCTTAGAACAAATTGAAGAAGCTCTTCAAAGTGATCCAGAGAAACTCTTCTCTAGTGGTAGATACCTCTGTAAAATTAAAGCAGTATCAGTTTAAGTTGAGAAGATTATTAGAATGTTAAAGTCAAATTTAGAAAGGGAAGCCTATTTTCATCATTATTTTTATATACAGGGAGAGACATCTCCCTCTCAGAACCTTAGAGTCTGGGTTTGGGGGAGGGGGTGTAGTTGCTTTTTCATGCAGACTCCACAGGCTCATTGCTGCTTATGTAACTACTTCCTCTGAAAGTAAAACAGTGTGTTCTGTTTGTTTAAGGNAAAAAAAAAAAAAAAAAAAAAAAAGAAAAGAAATTGATTCTGTGCCAATACATTTTCCAGCTCCTGTACAGAAGGGGACTGAAACAGTTTATAGTGAAATCAGAAAAGCTAATAATGGTAAGTAAGCTAGTGAAAAATTAAACACATAAAGGAAGCATTTGTATAGAGATTAGGGATAAATTTGTGACTGAATAGAAGATAAATGCCATAAAAGAGAGATCGAAGTCACATAGGAGCATACTGAAGGGCAGCTACAAAATCACGGGTGTTGATAAATTGTATAACACCTTCATGGTTTCTCATAAACCAATCATATTTAATGCAGTGAGATTAATATTCTTAACATCTACTTCATCAGCCCATTTGTACTGTATCTGCTAAGTAGTTGGGCCATACATCTGGATCTGAATCTGGAGCTGAACGTGCCCTGTTAGGGATTAGGATGCTATGTTGTGTTATCTCAAACTGCTCCTGAACAACATTTTTCCTCTTAGTTGAGCATGTTTGCCATGTGTCATAAAATATTACACTGGTTTTGGATATAACCCCAGCAAATATCTGTAAAGTCTCCAACAACAAACTCTAAAAACCTTTAAAGCAATATGATCACTTCAGTAGGGTGGGTTGTTTGTTTTAAGCACCATCAAAAATTGTCTGAGATGATTGTATGTGCCAGCCACTCTACCCTTCCACCTCCTGTAACACAGACTTTTGTATGTGGGCATTAGCAGCTTACTGGCCATTACTATCTATAAATGTTCTGGCAGTGATGAGTTCAGAGACAGTAGGTTAAGAGTGTTTCTTCACAGTTTGTCAAAGACTAAATCAGAGAGGATTTCCTTTCCTCTCTTTGTGTTAGGAAGCCTAGATTTGTAAATATTAGGGCTGTAAACTGTTCAGGTTTTGTCCCCATCCATATTATCAAGTGGCTTTGTTGTGTGCCATTTTAAATTTTTGATAGTTGTGTTTTAATTTGCTATTTTTCTATTTTATAAGGGATTTCCCACCTGCTCCGACACAGTATTCTGTTTCTAGGGAATCTTCCATGTGAGGGTCTCCAAGTACTTTAGAAAACATTACTTAATTTTCCCTTGTGAGGACTTATAAGGCAATTTTTATCTCCATTTTACAGCTGAATAAACAGAGAGATTAGGTCATTTGTTTAAGGCAACGTGTTTAGAGAGTGACAACACTGGGAACAGGATTTCAGAATCCTGACTCCTGGCTTGGTGCTGAGCCTGTATGTTGTACTCATTTTTCACAGCCTTGCAGTGAAAATCAGAATATCCTTTACACTAAAGAACAGGGCTAGGCGCTTCAGATAGGATCACCTGGCAGCATCATGAGAAAAAAACCAGCTCATTTTAGGGCTGAACCCAAAGGCCACTAATGTTCTGAAACATTTTCCAGTGAGTGTGAATTGGACCCATAACAAGCTGCAGAAGCTGATTGTATAACCCCTCGCTTGCTTTCTGCCAAGGTGTGAAGCGGATTATTACACCTTTCACCTTTCCTATTTTTGACATAACAGAAAGTGTTATAAACTAGAAGGATGTTTTGTGAGTTGTAGTGTAAACTCAAGGTTGGTACAGCAGAGCTATAATTCAAAGCACTTATACGACTGTACTTGCCATAAAGAGGGAACTGCAATAAAATGAGTTATGATTGAAAGACTGAGCTGAATTAGCCAGATGATATGCAAACGCCCCTTAATCTTGCAGTCCACCTGCTCTTTTATGCATAAAATTCTACAGTTTCAGTTATTCTTGGAAACATAGTAACAGTTTATTGTTTTAATCACATCTGTTTTTCCTGACTGATACACAGGAAAAGTGTTTCAATTAGATAAGCAGTGCATCACATAGCTATGCAGTTGCTTTGGATAGCTACATTACAGTCTATTTAAATGTAACGTTTACTTGGCTTTTTGATAGGCTGTGTGATTGCAAGGTGGCAAAGCATAAATGCAGTGGAGGATCCCTAGGAAATAGACCTATCTTCTTAAGTACTTTAATATATACTAATGTAAGTATATTAAAGGCCAATTGTGAAAGATGTTGGACGTTACTAGTGGGTGCAGAAGTTGGTTTACCATTATGATCTTCACTATGTTTGAATATTCTTTGAGATTTTTGAGCAAATGCCCAAGAGTACAATCTACTTCAGGAAGTTAATGGTTCAGACAAACATATCCTCTGGGGAAATTACATGAATTTGGGAACTGGTGTCAGCTACTCAGTTTGACAGATTTAGCACCTAAGACCTATGTAACATTTTATTATTATTTGTTTGTAGGTAACTATTGTGCTTTGTGTTTGTTTAATTAGAATTGAGTGCTTCATAAGCAATTTTGTCTTTTCAAGGAGTTGTCTGTGCATTCCAGAAATTGTGTCCACTAGAGAGGAAGCTGAAGAGCTGTCAGTAGTTGTTATGTCTGATACAACTCTTTGTGACTGAGCTAAAATATTTTTCGTCTTCATTTTTCTGATGGCTCTCACTTCTGTCCCCAGTAAGGCAGATGCCACATCAGTAACTAACTTCTCTTGTATTTTGAGTTCTACAACTATTGCTTGTCCTTATCGCAAATCATGAATCCATAGTGTAGGTAATGCTCTGACCTTTCCCAAGCCCCAGGCCTTTGGCAGTGTGCTGAGCATCTGCCATTATTCCTTTTCTTTTTATTTTCCTGGTATTGACTATGTTATCTCCTGTTACTATCATTTTAGTGTCTCCACCACACACTATGGTAAGACTTCCCATCCTATCTGCTGTGCTGCTTTCCTTGTTCTGAGTACCAGGCCTAAAGAGGTGTTACATTAAAGACAGACAGAAACAAACTGTCAAATGCACATTTAAAATCCCAGAAGACCTGCAGGTGGTTAACTACACTTAACCCATTAACAGTAGGAAAAGCAGGTCATTTGCGAAATTCAAGTCTAGTCAGGTGTATTTTGACTGAAAGTCAAATAATAGTATAATAGTACTGTAGATAGAGAATGTCAGTCTCTTTAGTTGGGCGCTAGATTTCCTCTGATGTAATGAGAGGTTGTCTCACTAGCATTGTCTCTGGAAGCAACTCAAAGAGATAAGGTTGTCCTTGCATTGTTATTGAAAGGTTAGTTTAATTCAGAGAAAGAAGATATAGTGTTCAGGAAGTTCACCCAGGTATTGATTTAATACCTTTTCTAGAGCAATAGGCTGTTACTTTAGTATTTTACATAAAGTACCTAAAGCTTCAAGCCTCAGCTTTAAATCAAACCTTACATCCAAATGGTAATTTGGGGAATGGTCACAATTAGTACCATTCAGGTCAATAACACCTTTGTCTAAAAGTCCTTTGAACCTATCAGGATGAACTAATTTCCTTAAAATACTGCTTTCTCTGGTTGCTCTATGAAAAGGCCAAAGTATATTGGGAGTCAGGAATACCCAGCCCAGTCCCAGAGCTCTTGCTTTTTGTTCAGAAAGAACTGACAGTCCGAAACTTAAGCAAAACAGGCAATTGTCTAAATCAACAGACTGCCAAGAATGATAAAATGACTGTGGCCTTGCTGCCTACTTTGCCTGTGCTGGAGTCCGGACAGGCTAGGCAGGCAGCTGATGCTCTTCCTGAGGGAGGGGTCAGGATGTGTCAGATACTAAGTTCAGCTGGGTGGGTGGAGGCTCTTTTGGATGCATGATTTACTTCCATCACACCTTTCATCCTCCCAACGTGCAGTAGCGGCAGGAAGTCCAAGCATCTCCATACATACTTTATCTCAGCTCCACCCCTTCCCTCAACATTGATCCCAGTTCTTGCGGTAGCACAGTTCTGTTTATATTGCTGAGAAGACTAGAGCCAACTCCAGTTCACAGATTTCCTTACATTTTTTTCAGGGCACTTCTTGTGGAAGACAATGTGTTAGTACATTCTCGCTCCTTCAGTGAACTCTGCCTTTTGGTCTGTATCAGATCCAAAGCTCACAGAAGCCAGTGATGGGCTTTATACTGATCTTGATGTGCGCTGAATTGAACTCATAGTGGCTTACTGCAAGATAACGATTCCTAATTTCTTATTAGGAAAACAGAAATCTGGTGAACAAAATGCAGAGCCAGCCTTTATGCTGCTAAGTCTGGGAAAAATGAATTGGTCGCTTGGAAGCAACTGCAGTGGCGAGACAGGAAATTCTAAGAATCCTATTGCAACCAACAATGTACTATGGAAAAATAAATATATCCCAGTGGAAAGAGCCATGAGAAATCCCCATAGTATTTAGTAGTTTGGAACAAACTATTAGAAATCAGTTCTAGCAATCGGGAAATCTGCTCAAATACTTTCCTGCTGCTGAGCCTCAGGGTTAACACCTCTGTACTTTTAGCCAGAATTTCCCACTGAATGCCTTTTCCAGCACAGAGAAAACTCACAGGGTCTGGGCATTCATTATGTTATTCAAAACTCAGGCCCTATGAGCACATGCTAGTTGCATGCAGTCCAAAATCATGCAAATTACCTGTCCCTTCTCCGAAATAAAAACCCTTTGGATCTTTAGGTTTCAAGACATATTCTAGACCAAAGCCTGGATCTGTGAGCCATTGATTCCAGAGCCAAATGCTTACAATAGCTTCAGCCAACAATTAGGCAAAGCCAGATGGTTTCAGTGAGACACAAATATGCAGGGAGCTTCTGACCTTGCTTGAACCTAAAATGCAAAGCTGAATTGCATGCATGCCCCTGTGTAAGATCTGTTCCCAAGCTGCCTGCCAAGATTCTCTGTTAGAAGCTACTGTTCCAATAAAAGGCTTGGCAAGATGTAGTATGTGTCTGCAGTTCAGCACCTTCAGTTGATAATGTAGCATCTTAGCTTTCACCAGTGTTGGAGATGGGCTTGAGATGGATTATGAATTGCAACTGTTTAGGCATATATTCTCTTCTCCATAACCTCTAGCAACAAAAAAGGGCAGAGCAGGTGGGGATGACAGTGTCTTAAATTCCTGCCATTAATGTATTCCTTTGTAAAAATGTGTTCTTTGAATTTAAAACCCCATCAACTAAAAGCAATAGCAAGACTTTAAATCCATCAGAAATCCATAAAAACACCCACCTTTATTAGACTTGGGAATCTTTTAGAAATCACCAGCACCAGACCTTCAGCTCTGATTCCTTTCATTAAATATGCAGCTGCTTGTTTGCCCTGCTATGGAAGCTTGACCAATTTTTCTGTATATGACTAGAATCCAGCATATCTCATTTCCCTGTTTTTGTTAGTAAGGGAAATCCGGGTGTCATCTGAAAATCTCTCTGTTCTCTTTCATCACAGTAAAATCAGTGTGTTTCAAGTAAAAAACACTTCATATTTTTAACAGGAATGAAATAAAAAGGTTGTGAAAAGATTGACGTAGCAAAGAATCAGCAAAAGCACCGTATGATTGTGCTTTCATTAGAGGCTACATGCTGGCTTACCTCACTGGTACTTTTTAGAAATCCTATAGCCTTCCAGCAGCACTTTCAAAGGCCACAGATTATAACATTCTCCTGGTAGAGATATGATACTTAGCTAGAAAGCCACACTATTTTGAATCTGCGTGACAGATAACAAGGAGGTGGGATATCTGTCATTGTGACCTAGTACCTTTGGGGTAACAAACATCCCATTGTTTGAAGTTTGGAATTTATACAAAATTTCTCATTTCCTCCTTCCTGTAAGCACAATACATTGTGACAGAGGACTAAACTACAGCTTGTTAATACCTCACTTCATAAACCTTACATATAGTTTTGTCCACTTAAAGTCAAGCTTTGATGTAGCACGAGGTCAGCGGTGTTTTTGTTCACTTCTGTCAGGTTTCAGGACACAAAAAGCTTTTATGTGTTTCCCATGTAACTTTTTATTTTGTTTCTTATCAAACTGGCTAAACATATAGGGATCAATCTTGCCAAACATTGAGATCAATTTTATACTGAAATTAAGTTTATGCACTGGTATAAGGTGCTGTAGTCATCTCAGTTTTTAATCCTTTTCCTAGGCTAAAAGTTCTGGATAGAGCTGTCTTGGAGAAAACTCGCAACGTACAGTGTCAGCGACATTCATGTAGTCTCTCTGTGTTTCAGAAATTGCAGCCTGATTGTACACTGTGTTTATGGTGCTGCTTTCAGTGAAGCAGAATCACAATCCTAATGTAATAAAAATGTGGATGGTAGAAACCGTACGAGCTTAACTGCACCACAAATACACATGGATGTAATCATAAAGGAGAGAGAAAAAGAGACTTTAGCATTGTTATCTGCAAAGTTAGGTTCACTGGGTTCAGTTTCCTCATTACTTCTGCTGGCTGGCAAGGGAGTTTCTAAAAGACCTTTATTAAGGTCTATTTATGGAAGCAGTACTTTTTATAATATCCTTCATTTCATGATTTCAGAGAACTTTTCAAAATTTACATAACTGTTCTGCCTATGGGAGGACTGATGTTATTATTTGCTGTTTAAAAAATACATACTTAGAAGAAAAAACATAGATTCAGAGACTATCCCACGTTTCTAGAAAAAATACTGGCAAGATTAACCCAGAGCCCTAGCCCAAACCCTCTGCTTTGAGCATTAAATGAATTTCTTTGACACAGCCTCTTTCCACTGGATTTGATATGCTTTCCAAGGAAATACCCTTCAAGATTCAGCACTTACTTTTGTCATGTGTGAAATATCTTAACAGACCATTCAAAAGAGCACTTTTAACAAGACTTGAAGTCCTCTTCTAAAAGCGGAGTTACTTTCCTCATCTCTCTAGATTGTCTTACTTTCAGAGGGCAAAGAAATACTTATGTTTTAGTATTTGAAGGTATTCTGTGAAACTTCTGAATAGCTAAATCCACTTTTTTAAACAAAAAGCCTAAGATCTAATCTTAAAGTTCACTGATCCTAGATGGAAAGAGCCTGCTGGCTCTCAGGGTTTCACTGGGAACAAGCATCTTTTTCTCAATAAAAATTCAGGTGTCTTTGCAGGATCTTATTTGGCTCTGAAAATTGTATCCTATACCGGATTTCTGTAGTACGTTATTTTCCTGGCAAGGAAGAGGAAGTATAATGCTCATGAGAACTTGCCTCTAAAAGGAAGACTCTTTTTTGTCCAGTAACAGCTTGTGCTCTCAGTAGAGACTTCTGCTCTAAACCATAATCAGGAAAGTTGTCAAACATGTGCTGTTCAACATGGTCTTTGAAATGTCTGGTTCCACTCATGTGCTTGAATTAAGCTATTGCTTGGATACTTCTTAGGACCAGAGCTTGAACCTTAGTTGTAGGCAGCAATTTTAAATCGTTGCAAGGTGAACAAAAAAAGTTAGACTAAACATAGAAGTCTATATTCTGGAACATAGAACTGATCACTCTGCAATGTGACATTTCATAATTTATACATTGTATTTTATTTTGCAGATTCTGTGGAAAACAGGCATTCTGTAAGTATACATTTTATGCAAGCAGTTAAATATAGGAAAATTGGATTGAGATTATTGTGTATCTAGTGAGATAGTGTTCAAGTGTTGCTATGTTTTAATTGTTTATTTGTTGTTCAGGACCTTTACTGGATGGCTACTGGGCAATCCCTTCATATATATTCCTACTAATCAGGCTTTCAGTACTATATCTATAGAATGGTCAGCTTTAAAAGTCCATGGAACTGACTGGTAGTGCTTGTACAGGTGGTAGATGACAAATAAT
>WAAD01003666.1:33197-54704 GCA_013389945.1 Fregata magnificens | reverse complement strand
TGCAGCCTGATTGTACACTGTGTTTATGGTGCTGCTTTCAGTGAAGCAGAATCACAATCCTAATGTAATAAAAATGTGGATGGTAGAAACCGTACGAGCTTAACTGCACCACAAATACACATGGATGTAATCATAAAGGAGAGAGAAAAAGAGACTTTAGCATTGTTATCTGCAAAGTTAGGTTCACTGGGTTCAGTTTCCTCATTACTTCTGCTGGCTGGCAAGGGAGTTTCTAAAAGACCTTTATTAAGGTCTATTTATGGAAGCAGTACTTTTTATAATATCCTTCATTTCATGATTTCAGAGAACTTTTCAAAATTTACATAACTGTTCTGCCTATGGGAGGACTGATGTTATTATTTGCTGTTTAAAAAATACATACTTAGAAGAAAAAACATAGATTCAGAGACTATCCCACGTTTCTAGAAAAAATACTGGCAAGATTAACCCAGAGCCCTAGCCCAAACCCTCTGCTTTGAGCATTAAATGAATTTCTTTGACACAGCCTCTTTCCACTGGATTTGATATGCTTTCCAAGGAAATACCCTTCAAGATTCAGCACTTACTTTTGTCATGTGTGAAATATCTTAACAGACCATTCAAAAGAGCACTTTTAACAAGACTTGAAGTCCTCTTCTAAAAGCGGAGTTACTTTCCTCATCTCTCTAGATTGTCTTACTTTCAGAGGGCAAAGAAATACTTATGTTTTAGTATTTGAAGGTATTCTGTGAAACTTCTGAATAGCTAAATCCACTTTTTTAAACAAAAAGCCTAAGATCTAATCTTAAAGTTCACTGATCCTAGATGGAAAGAGCCTGCTGGCTCTCAGGGTTTCACTGGGAACAAGCATCTTTTTCTCAATAAAAATTCAGGTGTCTTTGCAGGATCTTATTTGGCTCTGAAAATTGTATCCTATACCGGATTTCTGTAGTACGTTATTTTCCTGGCAAGGAAGAGGAAGTATAATGCTCATGAGAACTTGCCTCTAAAAGGAAGACTCTTTTTTGTCCAGTAACAGCTTGTGCTCTCAGTAGAGACTTCTGCTCTAAACCATAATCAGGAAAGTTGTCAAACATGTGCTGTTCAACATGGTCTTTGAAATGTCTGGTTCCACTCATGTGCTTGAATTAAGCTATTGCTTGGATACTTCTTAGGACCAGAGCTTGAACCTTAGTTGTAGGCAGCAATTTTAAATCGTTGCAAGGTGAACAAAAAAAGTTAGACTAAACATAGAAGTCTATATTCTGGAACATAGAACTGATCACTCTGCAATGTGACATTTCATAATTTATACATTGTATTTTATTTTGCAGATTCTGTGGAAAACAGGCATTCTGTAAGTATACATTTTATGCAAGCAGTTAAATATAGGAAAATTGGATTGAGATTATTGTGTATCTAGTGAGATAGTGTTCAAGTGTTGCTATGTTTTAATTGTTTATTTGTTGTTCAGGACCTTTACTGGATGGCTACTGGGCAATCCCTTCATATATATTCCTACTAATCAGGCTTTCAGTACTATATCTATAGAATGGTCAGCTTTAAAAGTCCATGGAACTGACTGGTAGTGCTTGTACAGGTGGTAGATGACAAATAATGATCTTCCAAGAATTTGTGTTGAACACCTGCACAGCTTTGGATATGCGCCACCAATATTCATGCTGACAGAATGGCACAAGGTTGGTTGCTGCTTGCTTCAGGTTCCTGATGGACCTGAGGCACTAAAGATTTGCACGTGAAAACCTGCTATGCTGGTTAATGTATCACTGGGGACGGAGCTGTTGTTCCAGACCCATCTGTAAAATCTATAGGGNACTGAGACCTTGTAAGAAATTTTAAAGGCAAGCAATTTTTTACTTCAGAATACATACCTATGTCACAGTTATGCTGCTCTAACCAAGAGGTGAGAATAGTACCATCCATATATGGAGGATCTCAGCTAACCAATTAGGAGTTTTGTGAAGGTTCTGTAGGTGGTAAACAGCTTTATAGGGTTAAGAAGCCAGTGAAAAAATACGGATTTTTTAAAAAATCTAATTTAATTTAATTTAAATGTCTTGAATGAGCTGTTACTCTGCTCTCAAGAGATCTAGGAGGCAGGGAACTTACATTTCAGGAGTACTTTTATGAATGTTAGATAAACTACCTAATCCAACCTCAAATCATGCAGACTGGGTGTTTTTTCTGCCATCCATTTTGTGATTTTGGAACTTGTACTTAAAAAAAAAAAAGAGAGAGAAAGACTCATAAATAAGAATCACAATAGCACAGTCTACATCAGCTTATGGCATCCATTTGAGTTTTGAAAGCCTCCATCAGCACTCACATCCCCATGGGATAAAAAAGCAGCCCATTGTATTATTTACAGACACTGGCAGTGCACTGAAGGTCACAGATTGTGTTACAATAAACAGACATATATTAACAGGCCAGTAGGGTTTATAGTATCATTGTCTCTCTTAGTTTAAAGGTTTGTTTTTACTCTTTGCTCTCAATTTTCTAAAAATAAATTGAGCAGAACCCTCTTCTGGGTTATACCAGGCATTCCTTGGAGAGTTACGCAGAAGAAAATTTGTCCCTGGCCGACACAAAAGGAAAAATGGTCAAGAGTGGCTGTGATAGACATCTGGTGTAAGCTCAGGGTGGAGTTTTTGTCTTTTTTTTTTCCAACACCCTACATAATTTATAATGGACATTGGATGAAAGACCGAAGTTTTATGAAGATTTTTTTGTTTTCTTTTCCTGTGGCCAAATGTGAGTAAAAAACCTCTCCATGGAACTATAATGAGGCTGCTTCAGTGAAAATGCACTGACTACCCCATGTAAATCACTTTCATCGTAACTAATTGGGCTATTGAAGCTTGCTAAACCAGAAAATCTATGAAGTAATGTTAGGTTGAAGGGAGAAAAGTGTCAGCCGAGGGCAGTGTTTTCTTTGTGTTGTCTGTACAAACTGTTAACAGTAGGAGAGTAATAAAATAGTAACTCTGTAAAACTAATCCCATTTTCAGAAACACCCCAAAGAAAAGTCAGCTTTCTAACACTTACACATCTTACTTGAGTTTTCCTAGAAGTAGCTTTACTCAGTTCATGTCTGTGACATTGTCCCCTCCTTAGATACTGTTCATGTACTTAACACAGTAACTATTCCTTTTTAAAAATTATTAGTGCTTTAAAGGACATAGCAAAAAACCAACCAGATCCCCATCTTCTGCTTCTCAAATTCCGACCTCTATTCCCAATAATGCCTGTGACAAAAACCAGCACTACCTGTCTTTTGAACCCTCCAGATAAGTGACCTAAAGTTGGACTAGACAGATAAATTTCTTTATAGATTTTTCCATCCCCCCCTATTTGCCTCTCCACACTTTTCAGGCAACATAGATGAGTACAGAAAAGGCAGGGAGCATTCTACCATTATTTTCTTGCAACTGTTTTTTTCTGTAGCTCATTTTCACACAGTGCTTAACTGTGATGTACCTCAGACATTTGGTCCAAATGAGGAGGTGTTTATCCTACTCATGAAAAGGAAAATGCTCCTTATAAAGTGATCAAGTGGCTTAAACTTCCTCCCCAGCTGTTCTGCTGCTTTTTAGCCAAATGAAGTATTTGGCTCAGAGGTGAAGTTGCTTTCGATCTGCTACTCCCTTAATCTGTGAGTGAAAGGAGGCCTTCAGGAGCTAGGCTGGTCAGCTGGCATCTTAATCACATGAAATGCCAGATGGATTACTTAGCTATAGCGACCTGTCAAAAAACTTGTAGAACTTGACACTGTTTAGGAGGTAATAGGTATTCCAGAAGTGTGGGACAAAGGGCACCACAGCAGAGAGAGTAGTGTTTTGCTAAGAGCTATGTTTTCAGAGACACGAGGACATGCAACCTTTTTGTTTCAGTAATGATGGTGGAGACTTGACATCAGATCCTGCTGTCCTTTTCACTCTCTAAATTCAAATAACAATGTGGGTTCCATTCCTCAGATAAACTCTGTTAACTTACCCAGTTCTGCACTGATCTTCCAGAAGTCACAGACAAAACAGAGTACTGCACTGTGGAAAAGAAAGATGAAGTAAATAATTTTAATGAGTGCTAGCCTTGCTCTTGTGCATTTGCCCCTACATAGTTTCTGTCAGAATAAATATAATCCAGCATGGAAATTTAGGAACTTTGCTTCATCTTCCCTGAGAGACCATTACAAAATTGAGCTCAGGGCTGTAGTAAACAGTGTGTCCTGACAATAGGTGTTGTGTTACACAGAGACATTGAAAGTGTTTGTATTATGTCAAGAAAGGTGGTGTGTTAGAAAAACAATCATTTAAAGTTTGAATTATTTGAATTGTATAAAGGCCCAATTGCAGTGCAGGTTCTGACTGATTTGCAGTCCAGAGTACCTTGAACCTGAATGTCTTGGACTTTTAGGTCATTTCGAAATGAACCCAAAGTTTGGGGTTGGAGGTTGCTTCCCTCTTTCTCCTCTGTTTCAGAAATTTGTATCTTAAATGCCATCCATAGGAAGTATTTGCAAAAGAAATGAATTACTTAGAGAGGAACTGGGAGGAGGTTTCCTTCCTGAAATCAGAGCTGGCAATCTTTCTAAGTTATTTAATGGTCCCAGTTTCTGAAAACATATTGAAGGAAATATCTTAACAATGAGATAGCCACTTCGCCAAATACTAATTGGTATTGTGTCAAATTTACCTCAGCGGTACATTCTGACTTCATATCTCCTCCTCCCCTATTACCTCTTAGATGTGTGTGTTTGTTTGTTTGTTTGATTCTGTCCTAGGGGTACATGAGGACTGGCAGTCTCAGTCAGGACATAGTGTACTTTTAGCTGCCTATTTGTTCAACCTCAGAACATACCCTCTGAGACAGAAACCTGTACAATTTAAATCTATTTGGAGAAATTTCTGGGGGTTTTTTCAGCTACTTTCTCATCTTACTCAAGTGATCACAAAAGTATTTTGTAAATTCTCAGTGGTAAAGGAATTGCCTCATATTGCCAGCACAACATAGCCAGCTCCAAAGGGGGACCTGGCATGTGTTTAGCTGTGCACAGTAACATGGCACAATAGTTTCAGACAGGAAATGAAGATGAAGGATGTGTCCATTTAAAATTCGGGGGGGATTTCAGGCAGTCAGGATATGAAAAACAAGGTGATACTCTGAAATAAACATTGAATTATAAACCAGGAATTCCTGCCTCTGACTCATGGGGCAAATCCTTTGGGGGTAAGTCCACAAAAGGAATTAGGCGCCTCCGTGCTGACAGACTAAACTGTTAGGTTAGAGGCCACCATGTAGTCTTAGCAGATATTTGTTGGAGGAAGACTTGCTTTGGCAACTCATGTCAGCAAAGACTTGACAGTTGTAAATCCTCAGTGGACAGAATTATTTCTGTCATATAATGTAAAGACAATGAAGTCTGGGATCTCTCTTTGCCCTTTGCCATTGGCTAGTGTAGAGGACTCCTCTATCTGCATGCTGCTTTTTGTGGTTCTCGGTGCCAGGTTTCTATGTCCCTGCTGTGTACTGAAGATAACCTATTCAAAAGAGCAGACTCTTGTAGGAACATGCTGTCTAAACATTGAACACTGCATTGCTCACTGTTGAGATACCCAAGTGCTTCTTAGGAAAAGGTTTTCATTCTTGTGGGACTGAAGATGGGGCCCTAATTGTGGCAACTGGGCATCTACTAGTAAATAAGGGATCTGACTTTCAGATTGTTGAGTGCCAGTTCCCATAAGAATCCAACTTTTATCAGTAAGTGCCCAGTTGCAAATGTTGGTGATTAACAGTATTGCAGTCTGGCCTGTAATTGTTAACCTAAATCTCCCACTGTTTTATTTCCTTTTTTATCTGATGAAGATAATACTAATATCTCCCCAGGGAACTGTGAGTATTTATTAGCTCATTGTACAGTGCTCTGAGGAATATGTTACTATATTTAAAGTTTTTGTATTGATCAAAAAGGACAGGAGAGGGCAGGGGGACATTTCTATTCATACCTTTTTTGTCTTCTTTTTTGGTCTTGTCGCCAACAGAGAATACAAGGGCATCCTGATGCTACTTAGAACAGTCATCTCAAACATCAGCTGGGAGAAGAAAACAAGCCAAGATGGAAGATGTTGCAAATGTTTCAAAAGCTCTGCAGCACTTATTTATGAGTTTGCCAGGCTCTTTTTTTTGAAGTTTATTTCCTCAGGGGGAACAATAGAGATGTTCCTAAAGCATTTAATGGAAAAAAATACAAATAAAAATTCTCATAGGAAAGTGGCTCTAGAAACCACTGACCTAGGTTTCCATCTTTAATTTCTCCTGCTAATGCAATTTTGCCTTTCTAGCCTCCAATTCATCATGCTCTGAGGAAATAAAAGGGGAAGCTACAGCTGAGGAAGTACATTTCTACAGTGCAGTAACTACTGTGATGCTAGTAGGATGTCTTGGACTTCCTAATATCTAAGCTTGCTTTAAACTAGCTAACTTGGTTATCAGTAACACTCTACTGTGGCAGATCAGAGCTCAGCACAGCTTGGCCAGCCATGTATGTACTTTGACATGATCTTGCAGCTTGTGCTGAACTCCCTGTGCTGCAGCAGCTGGACTGCTACCAGTCTTGGAGCCGGCTAATTTATAGCTCAGTTGGATGCTACACTGCAATGAGGGCCTAATGGAAGAGTGAGCTCTGGGCTCTCTAAAAACTTGAATAACTGTTCAGAGATTCAGTACTTTACCAAGTGCTTCTATCAGTAGAGGCACAAAAATTCTTTATTCTTCGCTAAATTGCTTTTCCCCTCTAGAAGTTCTGATGCTTGTTGGTTAGTTTGGTGTGATGGTTCTTCAAGGAATGATTGCCCATTACAGTTCTTTTGGATGATACAAAATATAGATCTTGAGTGGGTGGATGTACTACACCCAGGTCAGTGAGTTTGTACCTGAAAATCCTGTTATGTATAATCCTTATTCCTTTGATTTTTAGGAGAGATCTGAAGTCGAACTTGTGTCCAGTTTGTCCAGTATGGAACTCCATGCCTATCCTGTTTCTCTATAGTATGATAAAACACTAACATGGGTCCACTTTGGACCTGGATCTAATCTTTGCAGCCCATGTTTATCTCAGTTGCATTAGTTTAAAAAAAGAACACGAAACAAAACAGGAAAAGTACTGTCCCCAACCCCTTAACCAGCTGGTCTTTGACACTGCAATTGCTCTCATTTTCTTACTGCAGATTAAATTACTACAAGATCTGGGCCACAGGTAAGAAGGTTCTCATTTTAATTAGAAAATAGTGAAAGAGAGGACATGGATTTGTATATACATATATAGTTACTGCTTTAAGCATTGCATCAAAGACGCAAAACCAGCAAGAAATACAAAAGCGTTTTATATCCTCATTCCAAACCTTTAAATTTTCAAGCTCCAGTTACTGGCTAATATCTCTAATTTATTGTTCCCTATGCAAATGTTGTTTGTATCAAAAGCCTTTCACAAATTACTGACTTCATAGCACTCTTCTGTTGACATGTTCATTCTAGCATCCCATGAGTGTCCATACAAATGCATTAGTATAAGCAATGTGAAAAGGTATTTTAATAAAGAAAACCCTGAATTGAACTTTGCACTGGATCTTGCATGTTCATATTAGTGACCACTTGCAAATGAATGCCTGTAAAATTTTTTAGTAGTGATGAACCATATAGATACATCGTATAAATATACATATGGAAGATGTCATCTCTGCAACAAGTGATTCCAGGCACTTAGATCTGTTGTCATGAACCAGTTTAGCAGCAGGTAAATGCACTAAATAATTGGTTTAAGAGTTGAGGTTGGGAGTGCTTGCGTTCACGTAAGTCCTTTGCTAAATTACAAAGGTAAAAGTTCCTCCACAAACCTTTCCACAGTCCCTGGCACAGCTCAGGAAAGCACTGGTTTCTGGGAAGTTTCAGAATGTCCTCTGGGCATGGTGGAGCAGCAGTGGGACAATTCATTGATCTATTGCA
Source organism: Fregata magnificens (assembly GCA_013389945.1). NCBI lineage: Eukaryota > Metazoa > Chordata > Aves > Suliformes > Fregatidae > Fregata > Fregata magnificens. Next base: position 46,703 of record WAAD01003666.1, on the reverse strand, counting down.
GCTTGTCTCTTGGCTGGAATAATCCTAAACTATTTTGGATTTAGCCTGTAATAAAAGTTGTTTGCCCTACTGAAACATAATCTGAACTGTCCACTTGTTAGAGTGCTGTGCACTGCTTTGAGCACTTCTGTTTTGTCTTACAGATGTACCAAAAATATTTTAAAATATGGGACATTAGATCAGCATACATCTCCAGTGAAGACAAGGTTAATGGGCCCATGAAGTAAACAGCTACACAAGGAGTCCAAATGTCCTGTTATGGGCATGTCTTCTGGATGCCAAACAAGCCTCATTGTCCCATTGGAAACATTTGGGAAATAAGTCTCGAATCTGTTACTGAAACAGATTAAAGCTCAGATTAGAGCTCAAATAATACGTTATTGAAGAACAACCAAAAAAATTCAGATTTCTATGTTGTCACCAAGTTGAGCTCAGCAAATGTAAAATGAGGTGTGTTGCTAAATATTTACTTTTTGAGAAGACAGAAGGGATGGAACATCCTCAGGGCCTTTGTGGCATGCCTTGTCTGAGCGGTTCCACTGACAGTGCCGCATCCTGCTTGCACTAAACATGTTCAGAAAGAGGTTTACCCATTCCACTGCCTTACTTGGTTAACTTTATAATATTTTTGCTATTGCAGAGCAGGGGCTTTAGGGATGAGATACAGAAATGCTTTAAATCAACACACTCTTCTTCCTTGCCACTGTTAATTTTTTTCATTTCCAGCAAACTAGCAGCTGCTTATTTTCTTGTCTAATCTAAGTATACTTCTGTGTGCCCTTTCGTGGAAAGATCGATGATGATGTGCTGTCTGGTTCGTGCTGGAAACTACCTGACAGGGCCACGGAGTGCGCAGTATAGCCGTCTGTCTCCTACTCCTTTAGTGTCACCTGTGCCCAGGGCGAGAGGCACCTTGCTCCGGCGCCGTGCTGAGCCCCCTCTCCTCTGCCGCCGCGTTGCTGCTCCGTTCCGCAGCACCCGACAGCCTCCGGCGTTGATCCGGTGCTGACCCCTGGTGGCAAGCCACCCGCAGGGCGACAGGGGTGGCGACGGGTCCCTCCTGCCTCCCCGGTGGTCCCTGCCTGGGACAGGGCAGCCCGCGCTGCCTGAGGGCTGCCCGGCTCAGGCTGGAGGGAGCTCAGGCGGAGTAAGCAGGGTGCTAGTGTGCGGGGAGGGCTGCAGGTCCGGCCCTGGTTTCTGGGCCAGGTTCTAACTTTGTTACGTCTACATGCATAGAGTAAACTGAGCCTTATGACTTTTATTCCTGCAGTGGTATGATCTCTTCACCTGGACCTCTGCCACTCTTAAAGAACAGTTTTCAAAATGCAGTGCAAACCTACCAACCATGACTTCTTTCTCTCTCACATAGGTTAGTGAATTGGTTGTAAATGCTGGGGCACTACTGCTGTGCAGAGTAAACATCCTGTTCATCGGTGGGTGAATAAACCCCAGAGTTTATTTAGTTTTCTGGGGTGTTATGTGCTTGTTCTAATTGCTTCTTTGTGAGCTTGGTTCAGTTCAAGTTCTTAATGTTGCAATTCATCACTAAGCTGTCTTGCATCATAAGCCCCCAGCTTTTGGCGACAGCTGTTCTGTTGTGAGGGAGAGGACAGGTACAGGGAAAGGAAACAAAGTTTGAGAAAAACAGAGGTATCAAGTGAAAAAAAAATACACCAATTAAACTAGAAATCAAACTGAAAGTAATAAAGTATCAGTACAGATTTAAAATGCTAGCACATTTTGTTATTTAGAATTTCAAGGCCTCTCTGAATAGACTGGTGAATGCAGAATAAACATCGCTTTTACTGTTATTTGGAAGGTAATAAGCAGGTTGTCATGTCTAAAGAATCACAAAGAACGGGGCTTATTGTCTGCATGCCTTGAAATGCTCCAGGTACTCCCATTAAAAAAAGCTTAGAGAGTCTAGCAATCATGAGAATGTGGCTTGCATGGGAAGCTTCAATTAAATGTGAGCATTTATATTTATACAGGTAATTTGTTTTCTCACCAGCCACAGACATACTGAGTGGGAAGGCTGAAAAATTCTCACCATTGCAGGAAATAATCACTGTAGTTAAGTTTTAAATTTAATAGCAAAAGAAATCAGTTTCCTCAGGGAGGGAGTCACCTGCAAAGTCTCATGACAGACAAACAGAATAACAGCATGAAACTGAAATGAAAGATTTAGCGCAAATCAGCAAAGGTCTAGGCAGCCACTGCAAAGGGACTCAGAATATGCCCTGACCAACCTGGGATCTGCAGCAGCATTGAACTGTGTGTGAAGCTGTAATAGTGATTGTTAGAAATGGACCCTCACATGGCATCCTGGGTCTGACCACATTCCCAAGGTTAAGAGGAATTCAGGTCCAAAAGGTATTGTTTGAGGACTAGTTCCACAAGTAAACTATTACTTATGGTAAAGATAGAATCTGGCTCTGAAATTAACAGATTAGTAATATATTTCTGTGTAATCTTGAATGTATAAGACTGCTAGATGAAATCGGGGCCTCCTTTTGGGCATTGAAAATGCAACAATTTTTTCACTGAACAAAATCCAGGAGTGACCAGTGTGACAGTGCACTGTCCTCTGGTTACTGCCCTGATTTTTCTGTAGTTCTCTTTTTGTTTTAATGCTTTACTCAGGAGATAAAAGGAGATCTCGGCATGAAGGCTTATTACAGGGAAGAAAGAAAGTGAAAAGAAGATGAAAGGAAAGACAGAGGGGAGTGAACAGGGCTGGGGGAGAGAACTCCTCCAAGACTGTGGAAGGTTTGAGAAGAAACAACCCATCAGTCCAGTCACCTTAACGGCTCCACACTTCATGGTGTCAGCGATGCTCTGCAGCACGTGCTGAGGCAGAATCAGTGCTGTGGAGGTGGCTTGTCTCAAACATTCATGCGTTTATAGTAGTCCTGTGGCGGCTAGGAGAAGTAGAAAATATACCTGTTAATAAAAAGCACTTTTGCAGGTAACAGCACCATTGATCCAAGAAGACAACAGGTTCATTTCAAACTGGCGCTCTCAGTGTGTTAGTCCTGTACGGGGACATGTAGTCATGAGGCACTGAGGAGCCTGTCTGATGTACAGCTGCTCTAACAGACTATGATATTGACACTGGGAGTGTGTGTCTTCAAAAGAAAACATCGTATTACACTGTTATTTAGCTGCCATAATCCAAGCCCTGTTCAGTGCTTGCAGAGGAGGAACTGTGACTGCTGAAATAGCCTGTTTCCACAAAGCACCTTATCAACACTTATGTAGGGAGAGCTTGGCTTTAATCCTCTGCACTGGCTTTTTGTTTATTCATTTTTTAACTACATGCAGAGCCAAGTCTCCACTGCAGCTGACACAGTTTCACTTTGCAAATCGATGAGACAGTGCTACAAGGGCAGAAAAGTCTCGCCTGTGAACTTCATCTTGTTCAGAGCTGCCAAACTGATGTCCCTGACTGGCTACTGTCTTCATGGAACTAATCCATGCCAAATGTCTGAACTCCCCTGTGGCTCTCACCATCCACCCAGGCTGTTCCCTAGTGGGACCTTCTGGGGTAGTTCAGGCTCCAGCCAGCAGTAAGTTGCAGAAATGTGTCCTCTCCCAAATGCAATCACCACTTTCCAGCCCCAGCTTTTCCTTAGGGAACTCTCTGCTCTGTTTGGGGATAAGTGCTTCCAAGGCAGTGAAAATGAGAGCTGCTGGTCTGTCCTCAGGAGTGGAGGGGGCAGAGAGGTTGACATCAATGGGACAAAGATGAGGGCTTTGTCTTAAGTGGGCTGAGTCATGGTATTACTGGAAGGGTTGAGCTTGGCATCCCTGCTTGATAATAGACTGTGAGAGTCTAATGGAAGAAATTGTCAAGTCTATTAAGATGTGGTCAGAGTGTAAGTCAATTAATGAAAATTACAGCCACACAGGTTATTAAATTAACATGAGATTGTCAATAGGAAATATAGATTGCTTTTGAATAATTTAAAATTATTTAAAGCACAGTAAGAATGAAAATCTCACAAAAATCTCCATAATGCAAAACTTAGTTTTGATTTTATTACTGTTTGAGTTGGTTTTTATATATTTTGTTTCAACTTCATGATCGTTAAAGAAACAGGAGCTTTAAAGAGCACGACATTCTTACTTAGCAATGCCAAAAGCTGCAAAAGCTGTTATGAGGTAAAAGCTCAGAGGTGGCTGGAGATGAGCTGTGATTCTGCAGTGCGATCCATGGCAGAGCTGAAATCAGGTGAAGCCAAGCGTGTCTAAAAGCAGTCCTTGCACGCAAAATGATAGATCAAATTTTCTAGCCACTGATTATGCCCAGATCACCCAGTCAGGTAATCAGGACTAGATGGCCTGTATTGCTTCAATTACTTTGGCCATTAAGGACAATAATTCTCACAAGCAAGTTGGACCTGCTGTGCCTGATATAACTCTCACCACATGTGGCCACTGCCACTTGACCTGTGGCCTCCAGATAAGAATTTAGCATTTTGCACTGCCCTGGACTCCTGGAAATGCCTGCATATAGACAAAGAGAAGAGGAGTGAACTATCTCCCTGGCTGCCATTTCCAGACAAATTTGGTGAACGGAGCTCAGCCCTGACTCAGGGCATTCCTCAGGGCTGGAAGAACAAATCTAAATGTACTTACAGCATGTGTTGGCACTCTTGAAAAACTGGTTCCACCTGTGGGTGCTGAGCCTGTAACAGCCTCCAGACAATCTGTCCCCCCTGGCTGGAAGTCAGAGACCTTAAGGGAGCAGAGGGGAAATATGCAGACTTATGAAGAGAGATTCATGTTCCTCCCAGGGACTAGTTGATCTCTACAGAAGGATGGTATGTTCAGCATGACCAGTATTAGCTGGCTCAGCCCTGAAACCTCAGAACATTGTGTACGCTGCTTAAATCCAGTTTAGTCATTGCTGGAGGGAGGTAAGGCTGCCCTATTAGAAAACAACCCTGACACACACCTATGCTTTGTCAAACAAGAAATGCTGAAAGGGTTTGCTTTAGCTATCTTTATTTCCTTCTCTTTTCCTTTCCTTTTTTTTTTTCTTTCCCTGAAGCTGATATTTTCCCACTGACTTGATTTCTTCCTGACCGCTCCAGGATGAATCACAGTCCTACATGTCTATCTGTGTACTGAATGGGACTGTGGAAAGCGGACCTGACTAATGTCCCCTACAAGGAGAAGAGGATAATTGATGCTTTTTAATTACAGGTTTCCTGCATTATGGTCTAGTTTTTCAGCTTATAGTCATTAACAGTATAATAGAGACTTAAGTAAATTGCTGCCTTTTCCTCTTTTGTAGCATATATAGGTCAGATTTTCATGTTTAATGGTTATTATCTCTGACACGCTAATTAGTGCACTGACTGGCTGACAAAGGTCACATCTGCGTTTTCTTCATTGCATACAAACATGGAAAAGGCTGTGTGCTCACACCAACTGATTCTCCTAATTGCTGTGTCTTCTGAAGTCATTTCCATCAGGGCAAAATCACTAGTTTGACTTGGTAACTGCTTTACACCTACTTTGTACTTAGGTCAGTGAAAGACGAGGTTGAGGGCAAAGGAGTGTCAGCAGTCATCCCATCCACAGCACACGTCCCCTGTTCTGCGTTTCATAAGTCATAGCAATCATGCTTCACGCATCCTTGACTTTCCAAGCTCTGTGCACTTGTAGTCAAAGGGATGAAGTTGTTGCCTTTCCATGAGGAAATGAATGGAGCTTTTATTCCCGGTCTTTGACCAAAGCACTTAGATGGTTTTAGGCCCAGCAGATTGTTTCTAATAGCAGGCAAAATTGATCACTCAGGTACTTTGATGCAGCCCTTTTATTGACAAAGAAAGTACAAAATTCTGTTTCCTTGAACAGAAAAGGAATCAGACAATAGGAGACGCTTTCTCTGCATGCAATTTCAATCCTTTCAGCCAGCACTTTATCCAGAAGCACTCCACCAGCTTTTTTTCTCAAGGTCATTCTTGCACAGTTTATCTGCTTCTGCCTGGTTTTGAGAGAGGGCTGCTCCTGTCAGACCATAGGAGCACTCAGCTGCTCCAAGCACTGCCCTCCTCCCTGCATCTTCAAAGCCCAACATTTCAGTTGGGAGAAGCCTTGAATGCATTAGCTTCTCCTCCAGGTTTGCCCTTTTGCCTTCTTTTTTAGGGTGGCTGTTCTTGTTTCAGCTGCCTGTTTCTGTACGAGAGCTTGTTTGTTTCTTATACAAAAGAATATATATGAAAAGCAACGCTAAACCTGTTGGGGTCATAAGCTTTTGCTTAAACCCTGTGTCTGGACGGCATTAGGGTTAGATACTCAGCATGTGTCTTTGTGCTGATGAAGAGTAAGACCTTTGCACACTTGCTGTCAGTGGCGAGGAACAGGACTATGTGATGGAACTGGGTGAGACTAGATTCTCACTGTCCAAGTGAAGTTTTTACTATATGCTCCCCTTGCCACTAAATACCCTGTTGACCAACAAGCAGTATGCATTGCTAATACTGGGTTGAATTTCTCTGCGTTCCTTGCCCTACTCATCATACTTAACCTTGGATTTATTTGTAGAGAACTGCAGAGAAAATCCTGTTTAAGAAAGAAAGCAAGCCTGGACGTCGTGTGTTTTCTTGCAATATTGTCCTAGACAGTTTTCAATCTGTTAATGAATGAACACCGACATCTAAACCATCCACAGGGGAGCTTCAAGATCCATCTGACTTCAGTAAGAGGTTCCTAAATAGCTGTAACAAGCCCATACTTCAAAAGAAATATATTTTGCTATTTTTAAAGCATGCGAGTTTTGGAAGGCTTTGAGTATCAAGATTAATTCTCTGTCTAAATGCAGTAGAAGGTAGCACTGACTGGTGACTCTCAATCAAATCTGGAAGGTTTTAATATTGTCTGGAATCTGGATTTGATATTCTAAAAGCTTAAGGTATGACTGTGTTTAGTTTACTTTTTTTACCCAGAGCAGACTGTGCATGTACTTACAGATTCCTTAGTATATCTCACTGGATTAATGTGAAAAATATATTACATCATCTATCAGCACTTGAAATTTTGACTCGGAGATTCTGGTTGGATAGATTACTGAGCAATGTTTAATTGAAAGATTTAATGATACTCTGAACAAGATATGACTCACTCTTGAACAACAGGGAACAGCTCCTATATATGAAAAAAGCCCAAGGTCATATGGAGCCAGGTGTTGCTGCACAGTATGATGCTATTTGCAGTAGGTAGCAATATAAGCTGAGCAGAAGGGTCAGGGCAGCTGGGCGGGTTTGGAGACAGGATTACGCATCAGGTCACTAAAATTACAAAGTGAAGCTGAGCGGAGTGTTCTCAGTGCCTCGCATTAGACATCTACCTTGGATATCTGAGCTAGGAGGCTACTTTACTGTCTAGTACAGTCACTGAGATTCCTGTTCTGAACCGCGCTTTGGAAGGTGCTTGTCCATTTTCATTGCCTATAATAGGTAGTCTAAGGAGCACAGATTCCCTATTTAGCCACCTGAGCGAGTAGCTCAGTCAAATGTTATTTAATATGTTTCTGTGCTGAGGAGTGCTGTACAGTTATTATTGTTGGAGAGAAGGAGAATGCAAAGTCCAGAACAAGAATTCAATTGTGCAGGCACTGAGAAGATTTGGCTTCGGAGGCTGGGTCCAAATCTTTTAGAGAAATGGGCCAGGACAGAGCTGTCACTGGTGTTTGGTTGTAGGGAGAGAAGGGAAGGACTGAATCTTGGCTGTGATTATTTTGTGTGAATGGACAAGTACTGAACGCTCTGTCAGAGGCAGTTCTTTAACGTGGGAAAATATCAGTCCTGTGTTTGCTTTCGAAGCTGTGCTCTTGTTTGTTCCGGGGTGTAACTGCACCTTCGTGTTCTCATTGTTTAAGTCCAGTCTCCTCAGCAAAGCTCAGTGTCCGACTTGCCCTATTTAAAAGAAGACCTTGTCCCTATTTTATTCCAAAATGCCCGACTGACTGACACAGACATTTGAGTTTATAATGACGTTACCGCTCAGTTAAAGGTTACTGATTACTGTTGCAGAGATTGCAGTTCCTGACACCTTGGCGAACTTCATGTAAATAAAGTTTCTAGCAACATTCAGGTTTGAAATTACACTGTCTAGATCTGCACAACAGCCTAAATGATATCAGCCTTACAAAAACAATGCATGTTGTTTACACCTTCAGAACATGGGAAATGCCCTGACCAGGGGTCCAACTATGCCAGTTCTCCATCTCAGTTGGAGAAACCAAAGTCTCTTCAGTGTTTCATCCCTCTTTTGTAACTAAGAATTAACTTCATGCTGCAATTTCTGATTCTGTTTTACCACGTATACATTCAGCTCTGGATCAGATGTTAATGCTCTCAGAACAAAGACATCTGAGCAACATGTTGCTATTTTTATGACAGTGTTGTCGTTTTGACCTCATGCCAGCACGATCCAGGAACAATTTCCATTAAGTCTGTTGATGTGAGTCTTTCCTCGAAGGGGACACTAAGGAAACCTTACCTGAATTATCTTTTAAAGTAGATTAGTTAAATTCTATTAAACCCTATGCAAATATTCATATTCAGAATTAAGTGGCATTAATCTGATTTAGTGTACTTCACTCTGAAACTGAAGAAAGCTAAATCAAATGAAGGCCACTTTAATTGTGAGTAAAAGCACTCATGCAGGACTCCAGTGTAACTTCAGTAACCACTTTCAAGTCACACTTGTCATTAATTCAAATTAATTTTTCTGACTTTCCCTGTGAAGACAAGGGACAATAAAATCATCATAGATTCCCTGACCATATGTTCTGCTTCCCCCCTACCCCTACCCCCCAAAACACTGTGGACCTAGCTCCTCCTGAATATTGGACAGTCGGTTCGGAGTTCTGGATCTGAAGGTTGCTGTTCATTTCTAGTCCATAGGCAATGCTCTTTTCTCTTTACTAACCATTTGTATCAAGCACATCAGTGTAGAACCTTAGCACCTGTCCAGGCAAGAGGAGAAGGGTACTGCTGGCTGGTGTTAATGTTCCTGTGGTAGAGCTGTGCATGTGGAAAAGTTGCAGTATATGTGCCTGGTTTAAATATGTAGCTTCAGCTGTTCGTATCAGGAGTACTAAATTTACTTGTAGATTTAAAATAGGTGAATCATTTGGCAGCTATAAGGTCAGGGCACTTGCTGTTTATTTTGTGCTTTGCTTTTCTTGATTAATAGAAAATTGTCTGTAGCATCTGGTGTTATTGTCAAGGATTTCTGGTGTAATTCCTGCACAGGCAAAATGTAGAATAGTGCCATTGTATCTCCATACCTTCCCCCAGCTTTGTATTTTGTCACAGTTGCACTCTGAAGTACTCCAGCACTCAGCCAGCATATATTCTAACTCACAAAGGTCTCTGCGGAGGGAGGAGTATTGACTTCTCCATCATGTGCAGATCAAATTTCAGGCTTTTAGAGTTTTGTGCATTTGCCAGGTACACTGAAATACAGATACCAGTTCTTGCAACCTTCATGTGACTTTGGCAGTACTCACGTGGCTATTCTACATGGCACATGGACTCACCTCTTCCCCAGAGACGGATGGCACCACTGCTATAGGTATGCACCAGCCATTTTCCCTATCTGGATTCAGCGTCAGCAGCAAGATTAGCCTATGTGAGAAGCATCAAGAAGGTTTTGCAGGCCTGAGAGACACCAGTGCAAATTCACAGCATTCAAACTCTTTGACCTAGGCTGCATTGCAAAGCATCTTCCCCGGGAACAGGTCTGCCTCTCGGTGTCACCTTGGCAGCACGGTTCTAGCTCTGCACGCCCTGCTGACCTTGTTTTAGCCTGTTCTGTGAATCCACTTGACCTCCTGGCAGCCATGAGAGAGGCTGTGCTGTTGTCCTTCTCCCAGTACATCAGCCCACGGTTGCAGGGAGACAGGTGGAAGTTAGAACCTTCTCTGGCTCTGGAAATGTGTCTTCTCTAAGTGTGTGCAAGGACTTGATGTGAGGAGTAGTTCAGAGCTGTTTCTCCACAGATACTTGGCAATCTAGAAACCTTTAATAAATTTAAGGAAAAACGAGAGAGAGAGAGAGAAGGGAAGAGGAAGATCACAAGGACAAATGAGGAGGAGAGGATCTATCCTCAGCTCAGCTTTAAAAATGAAGCAGCAACACAAAAAACCCCCACAGAATAATGTGCCTTAGCACAGGAAGCAACAAGAGCTCAGAGCTGCAGGTCCCAGGGGGATTTTAGAAGCAGAGCTGGAGCTAGGGTCAGAGAGCTGGCTGGGGAGGTTCTCCGAGGAGGGTGTGACCTGGCTGTGCTCTGTTGTGCCAGCGAGAAGCCAGGCAGCAGCACTGCTGCTCAGGGGCTGGGATCAGTGGGTGGGGAGAAGTGGTGGGTTGGAGGGCAAACGGGCAGATTTGGAACTTAGAGAATTCAGGTCCAAAGTGAAGCTCATACTCCCTTCTGTACAGTGAAGCCATTGGGCAGGGAAAGAATTAGGAGGTGCTGAGGATGCTATTGTTTCAGTGTTTGACAAGCAGAAGATATAGGCACACAGCACTGTGGCAGGAGTGTGGCATTCAGGAAGCTCATACCATCCTCCGTACCCATAGTCAGAACCAGCTGAAGCCCACTGGGAAGCCTTGGCCTTCTGAGTGCTTGTTGGGTTGCTGTACACATTGAGTGGGCTGGGGGGCTTGTTTGTTTTTTCTGTGCTAAGCCTCTTCTCATTGTGTTTACTATTGTACAGATAACAAACAAACAAAGTAACAGTAAAGCTGTTCTCACGCATACACACAAAACCATGTATGCCAAGATTCACGCATTCAGGCACAGCTGCTGCCTCATTCGTTTTAAAGCTTCTCAGCATAAAATTGCAAGCAGGCCTGTCCTGCAGTTCTCGGGTCTTCCCCAAGAGATCTGACAGCAATGAGAGGTTTGTGAAAACCATGTGGAAACCCAAATCTCATGTAATGTTCTTTTCTCACAAAAGTACAAGCTTCAAATTGTCCTGAGCTGTGAAATTCTGATGGGGGCATTACAGAGAAATGAACTGAGCCTCACAGTAGCTCTGGGAGAGAAATATTACTTCTTATTTTACAGCCTGCTCAAAAACTGCTTCTAAAAGGCATTTAAATGTCTCCCTCACATATTCCGAAAGATTAAAGTCATTTTTTTCAAAAGCAGCTCCTGACTTAGATACCTATTTCTAGAATCTGCAGGCCTGTTGTTTCTCAGAATGACTGCATATTTATACACAGGATACTGAAATATTAAAAATACATAAGCATTAATTTATTCTCTTGTCTTTTTGTAGGATGGATGGAAGATAAATTATCCAACAAAAGAATTTACTCTTACAGCACTGAATGATTCAAAAATTCAGAGATTCTTCCTCTTTCCCTCTTCCATCTGAGTGGGACTTGCCTTTAGAAGAGGATTCTCAAGAGGCCATATATACCATGAAGCTCAGAGGCAGGTAACTTGGTCAGACCCAGCTTGTGCCTTGTTTTTCCCAGTGGCTGGCTCCAGCCTTTGCTCAGCACATATCACTCTATAGAAGCAGCCTCTGCTGAGCACCTAACTTCAGGTGCAAAAATATTTCTCTTGAGGTCTGGCCTTTTTGGCCATATGTTGCCTAAGTTAGGTGCAAATAGAGGGCAGAAAAAGCTTCAGAAATTCTAGTGAATTGTTTATAGTTTAACACAGCTAAAACCAACCCGTCAGTCACAGTTTCAGACATAGTCTCTGTTCCTGCGGGGAAGATCTGTTGTTAAGAAAACAAACAACCATTATCAGATTTTGGAAACATTAACATCAGCTTTGTATAATGATTCAAAGGTCTGCCTATATGCAATGACAGCTATGAAAAGAAACCTATCCTAGTTGATTGAATACACTTGTACGTATATTTAAAATACAATGTTGTCTTTTTAATTAAAAAAAGACTGCAGAATAAAGAAAGGTGATTCAGTGATGCTCACACAATGCAGTCTTCTGTTGGGTTCCTTCAACTCAGGGAGACTTAAGACTGCCGAGTTCACTGCTCGTACATCCAACAGCTTGAAGGATCTGGCCCTCCATTTGGTGAGCTCAGGGCTTTCCTCACTGAAGCAGATTTTGCCGGGTGCTGACCACTCTTGGTCATCTCTGGTTTTACAGTTACATGCAGGAATCTTGGTTTTAAAAAGAGCTACTAAGAGCCTTGAAGAACCCAAAGATGCCTGGCAATAATTCACTTCCATGAGCACTGAATTGTCCCTGAAATGTAAGGAGAAAAGCAGGATGAGTGCTACCTGCACCTACTTTTGAAGTAGACCACAAAACCTACTACCTACCGTACATATAATGCCTAGTGTAACAGGACCTCAAGCCTTGGCTGAGCTAGAGCTGTAGGTAAGATAGCAAACTATTTGAAAATTAATATTGTATATGTAACTTCACATTAGCTAGTTTGGAGCCATTTGAATTCTGCTCACATATCCCACTAAATGTTGGCTAGGAAATAAATTAACTTTCGCCTCATCACCTCATAAAGTATCGTAAATTTGAACACTGGTATGAAATAAAGAATATGAAAGATCCTGTAGGATTCTTCATGTTTTAATTCAAACTGAAATCGTTAAAGCAAAGAGAAGTGAGGAGAACTCACACAGCCAAATTAATCCACGGGGTAGCTAAAGAAACCTGGGTAGCAAAGGCCAACATCAGTCTGACCCAGTGTAAATGTTGTACTCTCGTTATTAACTGTCTTCAGAATCAAGAGCAATTAACTGACGGGTAGAAGCAGTGGTAAGGCTGTAATTTATTGCATGAGACCATTACTGGGAAAACAACCTTTTGACAGAGAGAATTATTTTTCTCAGTCTGCTGCAAAATGGGAAATATGAAGAGTAAATAAAATGACCTCTGACACAGTATGTTTCCTAGGATCACTGCCTAGTTGGTTGGGTAACAGATAATTTTTGGCCATTTGTATCACGTTTTGATACCAAACAGCTTTATTTTGTCTGCTTGCATATCCATTTCCTGCAGGCAGCAGCTCCTTCCATGAAACGATCTAGTCAGAGATGACAGCAGTGAACATTTGCCTGCACAACCAACGGACAGAGCGTGCAGGACAAACCCCAACCGAACGCCGCGTTTTCCTGGAACCGGCGGCGGTCGAGGCGGAAAGGAGGAATCCGCAGGTTTACCACCGGCACCGGCGGCAGAGGCCGGCCCGCGCCCTCCACGGCCTCACAAACCCACCCTCGGTTCCACCGGGGCACTTGTCACTCGTGGACGGCAGTTTCACAGCCCCTCCGCCGGCCATTTACTATCTCCCCGAGCGGCTCCTCGTTTTGGGGAGGCGTTTCCTTGCGCCACCGCGTACCGGCTGCCCGAAACTTTGGCCGCGGGCTGCCCGCCCGAGGGAAACGGGCGATTCTTCCCTCCCGGGGCGACCCCCTCGGCCCCGGCCGCCGGGGAGAGGGGAAGGGAAAGGGGCGATGCCCCTCTCCCGCCCGCCCGCCG